>NXFV01000463.1:0-42992 GCA_002803225.1 Gamarada debralockiae | reverse complement strand
TCATATAAGCTTCAATAGCTAGAGTCTTCACTCCTTAGATATCTATCAATACATGAATTTACTACCCAATATCGTCTGATTCGACACGACCGAAGACGCCGCCTTGAAATTTGATGAGGACGGCAAAGGCCCATCACGCCATGGCGCCCTGATTAGAAACCCCGAAAATGAGGAGCAGATTGCCACCTTTGTCCTGGATAGGAACGTTGAGGATGACGACAACCTCAGGTTTTACCTTGAAAAACCCAACGGGCATATTAACTGCCTATATCTTGGGCCTTCACAACACTGCGCAGATAAGTCCGGAGGAGTAAATGCCAAGGAAACTCGTCGTAATCTGTGTTGGGATCAAGAGAGGAGAGAGAGAGATTTCCAAGTCCCGACCTCGAGGCATAAATTTTGCACCTAGAGGGCGAAAATTTGCTGCTGTTGATATACCGAGTAGAGTCTGATATGTCTCTAGAGAAGCAGTACTTGTACGAGAAAGAACAAGACTTATGCTAGAAAAGGAAAAGTATGTTCAGTACTGTAAGAGTTGGGCCGAGGGTTCTCTGTGGAGGAAAATCAATCATCGACAACGGCGCTAGGACTTGGTGACCTACAGCAACAGGAGATGGAGAGAAGCTATTGGGATGTACTGTCCCATGTATAACGGAAAGGAGAACTTTTGCATCGGAAAGAGCGAAACTTGGACAAAATCCAAGGATTTCTCTGACAAAAAGCTGCAAGAGCTGGCAAATAGGAGAAGTTCTTTTATTGAAGGGCAAGAAGCTCTACAAGAACAGAAGTCCTGGATGGATCAAGAATTGGCCGAATGGCAGGCTAAGGGATGGCTGGGGGATCAAAAGTAAAACTCCTTTGGGACACGCCAAGAGTTGCCGAGGGAAATGCTATCCCAAAGCGATAAGGAGACCGAAATCCTCCACCAGAATCTTCTCAGATTGCTTTGGTGGAAGCAAGTATCAACATCTAATAAGTTGATAGTGAATACAGCATGAACGGCCTTCTCTTGATTCCGGCTCTCGACCGCAAACAGTTATTCGATTCTAGATCTGTCAACCGACCTTCTCTAAGCATCCCCGATTACGATAACGACACGTCATTGGGCAACGTGGATCTTTGTTATCGCCGTGTTGGCTTGGTTAGCAGGCTTTCAAAGTATCAAGATCAAAGAAATTATGGCAGAATTCAGACCCTAGTACTTGTCTGAACAGGTTGAGGGAGTAGGTATTCGAAAGAATATACAGTAATACAATTATCAATATCATAATTTCATCGACATTGGAGTATTGTGCCTTGATGTTTGACGAATAAGTACGCTAGAAAAATATACTATCGTAAACGCCGGAAATAGGTTTCAAAAAGGTTCATATCGTGGAAAAGATATTCAGCCATGATCAACTTCTTGATTTCTTCTGTATGACACATAAATTTTCATGTGTGGACTTCTAGTAAGCCCCTACCCTAGTAGCATAAGGCGGTGAATCTACCAAAACCACATTTCCATACCCACTTTGCACTGGTATGCTACTGGAGATATTCAAGCTATTTAGCTGATTTCCCCCAGGGTCTTGCGACCAAAGCGAAATTGCGATGTAATTCGTGCCCTGATAGTTCAAGATTCCTTCAGGAACTGGGAAAGCGGTTTGGGGGCCGAGATTGTGGACTGTCACGTTGGCAAGTGCCTCCACATAAGGGGAGATGAAGGTGACTTACCATATTTTCCGAACTGCCAGCCGTTGATAAAAAGCTGACAGCGATAGTTTGAGGAATTTGTAGGTGCTGGGAAATTGAAGTAGAGAGGAATATCGTAGCCGACTGGTAGACTGAGATTGAAAGACGATCTGGATCACGATTAGTAACGCTCGACAAAACAGGGTGAATGACTCTTACGTATAGAAAGTAACCCCCGGTGCAGAGGTTCCGTTCAAGGGGCTACTCGAGCTCCAGTTGCTGGAAGGGGGACTTGGCAAGTGATAGCCTTGTCTTTCAGCATACATGCCTCCCTCATTCAATGGGCCTCGAGCCTTGTCTTCATAGTCTTCGCCATGCAAGTTCCCAGTCAGCTTCCAGGAGACAGCAGACTGCTCAAGGCCAGAGATGTCGTAGGACAGTATACCTCGAGGTGCTTTCATGTTGTCCGCACCTTGCTTCTGGGTTTCCTCGAACCCAGTTTGGTCAATCAGAACATTCAAAACATACGAACTTCCTGGGGTAACATTGGAGAGAGCGTAGGAAACATTTGCGGATGATCTGCTTGCACTTCCCGTATAAGCTCCGACAAAGGTTGAGTTCAGCCAGACAGATGCAGAGTATCCTTCGCCACCTGCGTGCTCCATGCTCAAATTTATTTCTGAACCAGTAGCAGTAAAATGGCCACGGTAAACTAGTGAACCAGTGTTATATCCGTAGTCTGCTGCGTAAAGGCTGACAGGAGTGGTCAAGTTTGGGCGATAGGTATTGTTGGTATACGTCAAATCGGCAGCGGTCCATAGAGAATCGGCGTAGGTTGAGGTGAGCTCAGGGAGACTGTCAATTGATTTCCAATCCAAAGCTTCCAAGTTTGGCAAGTTGATAGTTGGTGCCTTGTATGCGACTTGACCACTCAAGATTGGTGCAGTAGCTGAAGTGGTGTTCACCAATTCGCCATTGAAGTATAGAGATGATACCGATGAAGGCGCTCCAATGACTTCGATGGTGGTGGTACGATTCAAATCTCCCGTTACATAGAGCGAAGAGTTTGTCATGGTTGTATTTCGGATCAGATATCCGCCATTAAGAATGACAGGATGGGAGGTACTGAACAGTCCGAAGGGATCAGAACTGGTCCCGGGAAGGTATGTGACCCAGTAATTGTAGGCTGAGTTGCGGTCTACAAACCATGTTAAATCCCACTCGATTTATTGGAGATGAAACGACTTGCCTGTTAAGTAGACGTAAAGGTCTGACCCGACTTTAACAATCTTGCGAGAGTTTGAAATCTGCCAGTTCAAAACCGTGGCACCATTTATCTCCTTTATAGTAACTCCAGACCCAGAGACAACTGTAATGTTTGGAGCGCCTGAAAAGGCCATTTCATGAACCTCTCCATTACCTCCATAGAAGACCGCTACCGAATATGTTGAATAGTTCTGCTGTGTGAATATTTCGGCGCTGGAATAGAGAACATTGTAAGATGCAATGGCGTAGTCCGTCAAATGAATTTTCGAATCCTTGGCAACGAGAGTCAAAGACCCTTGAGTCTGGGGTATTGTGATAGTTCCATTGCTTGTAGGAAGGCTGAGTTGATAATTCGTCGTCCCTTCTAGGCCGTTGTGTCTGATCACATAGAATCCGGTCTTCGATTCCGAGTCAATAACAGGGGTCACTGTCAGATTTGTTTGGGATGTGTAGATGGAGCTGCTCGCAGTCCGGGGTGAAGCCGTCAAGTATGCAGGAGATGCTTGCCAAAAGTTCGCTATGAGTTTTGCTTCGCTGTATTTCGCCCGGGTAACTTCACGATTCTCCATGATAGCCGCACCGTAGTCATACGAAGTGTACCCAACTGGGTATCCAAGATTGCCCCAATTCGTACCTCCGTATGTCATGTAATAAGAGACAATCTTCAACCCCGAAGCGAAGTTATTCTTGTAGAAGACTTTTTCAAAATCCTCGTTGGTTAGGATGGCGCAATTGTCAAATCCTGCTCCACCCCATGGGTCGAAAGAACCACCTTGAAATTCTGGGATCATGGGAGGAGTTGAGTTGGACTCGCTTCTGAAGGTTGAATACTCGCTGGTGCTCACTTTACTGCTCTCCCAGTTGTATGGATTTCTGCAGGAAAAACCTTGAGGGTATGAATCTGAACCGTAGAGGTCAATGGCGCCTATTCCAGTTCCGGGTTGAAAGTGATTGCCGCCATAGTTATCCTGTTCGAGAATTAATAATTGGCAAATTAGAATGTTCGAAATGTGGCTATCTGAAGCAGAGAAACAGGCTTCGCCCAGAGTCTATCACTAAAGGGAATTTGGTCATACCGTGAATGGCATTACAATTCCAGTATTTCTCCACTGATCTTCAACATCCTGCACGTAATAAGGGTTGGGCGAATATCCAGGAGCGAAACCATTCAGATACTCGTTTTCCGGTTGGAACAAGATTACTGGTCCTCCATTGGTGATTTGGGCGTTCGTTATGATTTTCCCAGTGTGATTAATATAACTATAGCGAAGTCAGCTTCGATCCCCTAAACTAGGAAGTATCACAGACTTATAGGTCGCCTCAAGGAATCCTGTTTCATTGGTCCGTAAATGTGCCGAATTTCGTTGTAGCCAGCCAGGAAAGCCTCCACCACTGACTTCAGCATTAATGTACCTGCAGATGATTAGAACCGGAGCCATGGGGAGCTGTGACATTGAACATACGGTCCTGGGCGCTAGAATCATAGCAATTGTTATCATCTGAGAATTACGCTGTGGAAAATGGGCCTGGACTTACTGCAATGATATACATTCCTGCCTCTTTTGCAACTTGAAGAAAAAGCTCGATATCGAAAACGCCAGCTGATGTGTAAGTTCCCTGCTGACCTTCCATCAAAGCCCAATTCCAATAGACTGACACTGCGTTATATCTTTAAGGAGTGTTAGTACAAAATGCGTCTAGTATGGGATCCACGTACCCTATTGATTTTATCTTTTGGAAAATATCCATCCAAAGTGACGGAACAGGGAGTCGGAAAGGATGAAACTCCCCAGAGTATATCAAGACTCGTTTGCCATGTATGAATAACGAGTTTTCGTCCCACGTGACTATGCTCTGTAGTTCTGCTCTCTTATACGGCCGCAATGTCTCACTGAGCTTGCGTGCGCCCAAGGAGCTCGCGCAAGCTTCCAGATTCAAGCAGGCAAACAGAGCAAGAGTGCTGAACTTCATGACGAATGTTTGTTGTCGTCCGCCACCGCAAATACGACCAATTCAATCTCGGAGCGACAGAGGTACGTAGGCCTAGTTGGTCAATTGGACGGAAAGAAATGAAGACTTTATCGTGGGAAACGTAGATGCAAGTTATCTCTATAAGAGTAATGTCAAGGGCTAGTAATTCCAACTAAAACCTAAGGAGTATTTCCCCGCCAATGGTAGAACGACAATTCTCCTTCTCTTCGCTTTTGCGTCTACTTTCATAGTGGGATCCGCTGATTGAGACTCCGGGCAATTAAAATTCAGTGCAACGTAACAATTTGTTATCGGACGATCATGACGACAGCAGCGATGAAACCATCGAAATGCGGATTGCGAAATAACTTTACTGCAACTCTTCGTATCGGAGTTAAGTAGATTACTGTTTACAGAAATGATCAGCCCTCCCCGCCACTTAACATCTTTTGACAAGGCGGGGTGGTGGGGATGGCGGGGCTTTTAGTTTATTGAAGAGACGCTATCAGGGGTAGTTTGTTCTTGATTTGTGCAGCCGCTAACGTTAGCTCTAGAAATGTCATCGCTCAATCATGACACATGCTTGCTCTACAAGATGAGCTTCTCCTGGATAAATATCCGAATTTGGGAAAGAAACTGACACCCCTGGTATGCAAGCGATGAACCTCCGCGTCGGCTAGATCTGCCGAGAAATCCCTTCCGCAGGGCTGCTATTTTCTCCGGGGCACAACCAATGGGGACAAGTCTAAGCATGCACTCCGGCATACATTAACCCGATGGCCGAGCGGAGGTGACAGACAGCGAGTTGGATTGGGGTTGACAGATGGAAATGAAAGAGTTGGGATATAACTAAGCCAGTCACTCAACTTCAACATACTATGTCAAGAGACGGCCTCGGACACGGTAGAGTTGTCTGTGAATACGGTGCCTAACCTGCCATCCCACAGAAGTTCAAAACAACCCCAAACGCTTTCTTGGACCACCATATTCTTGCTCTCAATTCTGCTCTCTCCGAATCATACAGCGTGAAACAAACTAGCGAAGCCTATAGACCAGCTGTATCGTCGCCCTTGAAGGGAATCCAACAATATTGGATTGGAATGGAGCTAACTCGCCTCACCTTCCGTTACCGTCCCATTCAATCCATTCCTCCATCCTATCTATTTGGCCATTCTCTCTTACCTTTATATACTTCAAGCTTGCCCTCTGTTCCGTGTCAAGTCTAACTTCAACACCAAGAACCCTATTCCATCTACATACTTCCTTTGAGGGAACCATCGCGCCATCAAGTCCTTCCTCCTCAATCTCCACCACGCGTTCTGCCACGCTTGCCGCGAGCAGACTATTCCAGATGCCCTCCTGCCTCTGCCTAGATTTCAATAACTCGATCGCCTTCCTCCTCCATCGACTGTCCCGGCACTTGACAACCGCGAAATAAAGTGGCAGGATGATCTCCGTATCCACGGTGAAGCTCGACCGGCTCTTGCGTTCGTTTGTTGATTCGAGAATTTCTTCCGCATACAAAATCATCGTTTTATAATCCTCAAAGTACTCATCCCACACCATTTCATCGCTCATCGCATTGATGAAGTCAACAGTGAAGTCGATCCCCATCATCACACGATGGAGTTTCAAAATCCGAATTGCCCTTTGCTCAGTCTCGTTCAGGTGACGCTTTACTCGAAGAAGACTGTCAAAAGCTGAAGACCATTGATTCAATCTGATGGCCGAGAAGCTCCGGATCAAATCCAAGGAAAGTTTAACCTCGACTGCCTTAACTGGCGAGATGGTTGTAGCGTTTGGATCCTTGACAGGAGGAATGGGAAGGGTTTGCGCCGTCCGTGATGCATAAGTGCGAATGTAATCCAGTGCATTTCGGGCTGCTTCTAAACTGTCAAATGAAGAGGGGATGTCCGCATCGTTGCCAGAGTCGTTTGTTGATAAATTTTGGGAAAGGAGATACTGTCGGCGATAGGAATGTATTTGACTAGCTTGTGTGTCGAGACGGAAGAATATTTGATTGAGGATCGGGAGTGGTACGTATGGGCTGGATGAGAGGGAGAGGACGCTGTTGATCTGCGGGGCTTGAAGTTCGGATATGATCTTCACTCCACCGTCAATGTGAGATACTGCGGCACTATGATAGCCTCTTAGGGTCTGTTCAAGGGGTTAGAGATCGATCATTGTTGTGATAGGAGATGGTTATTACCTCGAAACAAACAAAAAGAATACAAGTCATCAAAGCTACGTCTGCAGCTTGTTTTCCCCGCTCGCGGATTGGAGTCCTAAGGAACCCGATTGCTCTGATGTATTGCTGCAGTGCAAACCCGTGGCCTACTTCGGTCTGGGTTGAGAACCCCAGCTCAAAACACTCATGGAGAGCTCCCAAAGCGACTCCTGCATATTGAACAGCAGGTTCATGGTGTGTTGCCTGAAGCAACAATCGATTCCAGAAAGGCGTCTCAAATGAGCCGGACAGCTGTGGGACAGTGCGATGTCTGAAGAAATCGAAGGCCCGTCGTTCTTGGTTGGTTTCGAAGAGTACGGATGACATAGTGGGGTTCATGACTGGGAGTGTCTTCGGATTGTGGCGAATTGGAAACGGTTTGTGGGGGTAGCCGTCACATATTCGGCGCCCTCGGAGGCATTGCTTGCAGCTAGGTTCAGCCTCATCGCATTTTATGCGGCGAATTCTGCAGGTCTTGCATCCAGTCGCAGACCTTGATTTAAATGCCCTCTTCCGTAGCGGGGGCGGGGTGACTTGAGAAGGCATCTTTGTCCCACTCATTCGGTTCCCAGTCTCAAGTTACACTCGCAGCTGCACTTGTCAATTAACTAAACTAAAATGCAGTCCGTGGCAAAGTACGGAGAGAGACTTGTAGTGATCTTGAAGAACGCAGGACACCAAAGTCAGATGAAAATGGATGCTGATCATAGAGGGTCTTCTTTCCCCTTCTATTTGAGCAGACAAAGTATTTTCCGAAAACAGAACATAAACGAACCGACCAATCGGACGCGTCTCTCTGCGAGGGGCGCAAGGTCACATGACTCTGCTGCTGGATGGCTGCCTTAGTACCGTATCCCAAGGAACACAGGTCGGGCCCCTGAAAGCAGAGCCTGAAAATTAATGAATGGACGCGCATGTGATTGCACCGAAGAGTCTCGGCTATCAAACGCGGGGACAAAAGGGTTTGGTGTGAAGAAGCAGAAGCTTGAAGTGGAGGACGCGGCCAAAAGACTGGCGTGAAGATAGATTAGCGCCTTCCGTGTTCACATGAAACTTAGATTTTAAGCCTCGCTTACTAAGCGGCCGGTTCGTTTCACATCTGCTGCATAAACTGCCAGAAAATCGAATCCCATTTCTTGATCGATGATTTTCTTAAGTTTTCTGAGATCGCGATCGGTGCATATCAAGTGTCATTGAATGACGCTGGTAGGTGTCAATACCGCCGTCAGGACTTTAGTTACATTTCTACACCTTGTCTAGTCAAGAACCACTCCAAATTTCCAGATAAGTCCCCTCTCGTCTCTCGTTGCTCTTTCGTGTTTGTATTTTAAGCAGCGTATTACCTGTTACGTTCAAAGACCACATCATTATCAGGACGCTCAAAATCACAGCGCTGCGAGTGTCAGCCTCGTCAGCCTCGTCAGCATCGCACGCGAGGCTCTCATCCTTCTGCGTCCGCAACATCTCGACCCCTACAAAACCCTCCCACGAAACCAATTCTCCTTCCCTCCTGCTTTGGCGAAATGGCCACCACGCGCTCCAAAGCCAGCATATCTTCTCCACCATCGCCCACCTCAGCCGCGCACCCCACCTCCGCCCGACTCTCCAAGCTCAAATAAAAGCCAGCAAACGATAGCAATCGGAACCCGCTTGGCAGGATAGACCCGCTCCCAAGATCACTGCCCTCAAAATGCTCGAATAGACCTGATCTCACCCTCTCACCTCACCGAACCATGGTCCTCACAACTCTTCTCGCCTCCGCAGCATGCGCGATCTTCGACTACCGCCTCCCCGAAGAGCCCGTTCGAAGACATAACAAAGACCTCCACAAATATCAAGCACACGTTTCATCCACTGATTTCAATTCCAAGACAATAGTTTGTAAGAGCGCAATTGGAAGTCAGCGTTCGGGGTTCAGCCAAGAGCAGATGGAGAGGGTCCTTGAAGCCAGTTTGAGGTACGATACGATAAACTAATTCTAACACCTGGCTGCGAGATCAACATTTTCAGCACCCCAGGTGTGAAAGGGCATGCGCAATTCGTGAAGAGTGTCAAAGATGCCCGCACTTTCCGGGAGCGAGTTTTGGATTGTTTTGAGGAAGCGTCTCTCTCGACTGTGACCCAGAAGCAAAGGAAGGATATCTTGCATTTCGTGATTGTTGGAGGCGGACCGACTCGCGTGAAACTTGCTGCAGAACTAGATGAGTTGGTGCAAGGACATTTACTTGCCATATATCCATGTCGAAAAATTTGGTGATGATCAGTGTGTATAACGTTGCGGATGCGTTCTAGGACAATTCGGGGAGAAGTTGAGCGAATACGCCATGTTGCAGTTCCGAACTAGAGAAAGCGTCAAGATTTGTACTGGGAGACATATCGAAGAAGTAAAGGAAATTCGTTGGCCATAAAAGAGGAGGGAGAGTAGGGTTTGGAGTATGTGTTTGGCTGTCGGGAATAAAGCTTGCAATTGGTTGAGGAGTTAGATGCTAAGAAGAGCGAGAAGGGTGTTGAGAGGATATTGGCAAATAGGTACCTCTGCGTCTTGGGGCCTTCAAATTCCAGGGCCAACTACGAGCCAGAGATCTTTGATGGCGTTTACGCCCTCGGCGACGCAGCAGATATCCAAGTCCATGAACTACCCACCACCGCCGAAGTGGCAGTGCAAAAAGCCGAGTGGCTTGCCAACTACTTAGATGCAGTAGCATTAGGAGAGAAGGTCGAGTAACAAAGTAGTAGTAGCGTACATCAGGCGCGGAGATGGTGTCATTGAGGAGAAGACGGAATGGACGGGCGCAGGGGCATAGTCGGCATGGCGGTCTAGCAGTCTGGAGTGGACAAGAGTTGGAGAAGGAGGGCCCTGATTTTAGTTTATTGGGCAGCGAGTTGGATTGATTGGAGAGAGGTTGCGAGGAGGCGAATGGGGGGTGAATGTCAACTTGAATTGTTGGATGAATCGGAGTCTTAAATCAAGGTATAAAGTGTACTTTCTAGGCGGAAATTGAAATTTTCGATCACTGAACGAGAACGCTCGGAACTCAAGGTTTCAGGCCTTTTGAGTTTCACCGTCGCGTTCGTGCGTTGCAGTAAATGAGCAAGCTGCTCAGAAACTTGACGTGCGTCAAGATACCCAACCTAGTACCTGGCCTCTGATGAACATTCTGGGACCCTTCTGATGTGTGTTCTCGCTGTCGATCATCATTATCGCCGCTGTGCATCTTACCAATGTCGTTTTGATGATACTAAATGTTATATTTCTAAATTTCCGCCTCTACCTTGGTCAGAATGTGTGAAGTTAGGCTAGAAAGGGGTAAAAGACCTGATACAGGCTGGCGCAAACCTCTCTTGAAGTGTCCAAATTCAAGACAGTGTTTAACCTCTTTCTGTAGTTTTTGTACCAAGAGTCTGACCTGTTGCGGAATGAGTGATACGAAAACAAATGGGTGTTCATGGAGGACTTACTGAATTGTCAGGACGACGTAATGATTTAAGGCTTGGGCAAAGGGATATTTGTGCTCCGACAGGCACTGGCTCCCACTTCACAACATTTTACCTTTCGAAGTATGAATTAAATTTTAATTAAGTTATTGTTATTTTATTGCATTGAGCTGATTAAGAAAACCGGTGAGGTGTAGTTATGTACGCTAAAAGAACTTTGAACAAGAAAACAGACCAATGTTTCACCCTCTCAAACCTCCCCAAAATTATTATATGTATCCGGTACCCACTCCTGCCCACGCTCATGACTGTCCGCCGAACTCCTCTCTACACCAACAGAAGAAGTGACAACAATCGCACTATCGTTCTTCCGCAACTCTTCTACACTATCACTCCCTTGTTCCTGCAAATCCGTAGCATTCATAGCTTGACAACTCGCTTGCGAGATTATAGTTCGTTTCCTCTGACTCGACAAGTCCGAGAGTTTGTTTCCGGTAGTGCCGTATCCGGTGCTTGGTTTCGCAGACTTCATCGAGTGGCTGACGAAACGCGCCCAGAAGGCCTTCAGACTGGGTCCGTTGGCAGCGATGATCGCGACGTCAATCTCGATGGATGAGATTATGATGAGTTTTCCGAGGCTGTAGGTGAAGTCCGTTCCTCGCTGAAATTCGCGAAGTACGATCATGCGAAGAGACGAGATGAGGACCACGATTGCGCCGAGACTGACAATGCTGATGAGCATGAGTCGTTTGCGGAGGCTTACTTGGATCATCCAGAGGGGACGAATGGGAAGGACGACGATAAGAATGTCAATGAAGACGTTCTATTCTTGTCAGATCTTGCGGACTTCAAGAGTGGGGTGGAAAACTTACCAACGCTGCAGGAACGAAGGCCAAAATAGTTTTGTCCAAGCATTTAACAGCAGGATGTGCGGCTGGGTGAAAGTATGCATCCAAAGGTATGCATTGTAAGCAGTAAATCGACCAAGTCGTGATGGCAGTAAGGGTGTTCAGACCCATAGTGCAGTAGACCAAGTTTCTGAAAAGTTTCGTGTTGGCGAAGCGGAGGTAGAAGAGCAGGAATGCCATCTTAATCACCCAGTGCATCCATACGTAATAAATTTCTTCGACAAAAAGAGCCTGAATCAAATCAGTAATGGGAACACAAGTGTGGTTTAGGTTTTGGTACTTACGTAGGTCAAGTTGATGAGCCATTGTGCGTTGGTCGCAAGTGCCACTTCAATATGTCTGCGGGACTGTTAGAACTTGGAGTCTGGGATCGAGGAAGCATGACTTACAAACCACCACCATTCAGCAGAAAGTAGTAAAGTATGGAGAGATGACCGCCATTGAAAAACAGAATGGCAAGCATGCACCAATCATCCCAACCAAAACTCCTGACAACAAGGCCTCGAATGTATGTCCGCAGTAAAATCGTGCTCATAGATAGTATAAAGAAGATGGTAGTGATAGCATAACTGATAGGCTGCAGTGATTCAAGCATTTTGGGAATGTGAACGAGAAGACTTCTGTGAATGGACAGGTTCAAGATATTGTAATGGAGTAAATGAACGTATGGTCAACTATCAAGAACTCAAAAATCAAAATCCCGAGTGGAGCTTTGGAGATATATCTGTGAATACTTTTCGCTTTCTGCAATGGTCGCAGCACGCGGCTCAAGTCAAATTGTTGATACGCGAACGGCAACTTCAGCTCCAGCCATAAGCTTGATTAATTAATTGAACGTCCCAAAACATGGTTGGCTTGATGTGCTTTCTTTCTTCTCTTTGAAATCCAGACAGTTTCTTAGAGATTGAAGCAACTTAAGCAAGGGGCGGCATATTGTCCCTGCTTTGTGGCACACACCCTCGCTTGGCCTGTGCCAATCACCGCAAAATGTTCCGACGATTTGAGATTACGTGGAGGCCCGTCTGTCAATCTTCAGGGGCAGGATCCCAAACTTCTCGAAGTTCACGCAGGGGCCGTGGGACGATCTTCGATCCCCACTCCTTGCAGAAGACAGGCACCCTTGTTTTGGAATCGCGGCAGAGGCCCCGTCTCCGGGGTTGTGATATTGGAAAGAACGAATAAAGAAATGAAGACTTATTTTTGGTATGGATTTTCCTCATTGGATTGTGAGATGCTTTATCTCTTACCAGACTTTGTGTGATGCCAGCTGGTGTGGGTGCCCATAGAGAAGCGCGTGATATTGAAGGGGCGCGTTGCAAGCGACCATCTCCTCCAGATTGAATTCAGCTGCACTGACAGGGAGCTGAAGATTCGCAGAGAGGTTGGGTGTGTTGTGTAAATTTATGATTCGTCAAAGTAGAGGAACTTGCGTTGCTCAGTCCAAGTAACCGTCAAAACTTTCAGTCTATGACAGACTACAATTAGTTCGCTGCAAAGTGAGTCAACTTATGCAGGTACCAGATCAGACGTTGAGCTGATCTAAGATGGAGAGTGCAGAGGCTCAGAACTGATGTTTCCACACCACCCAGTGAACAAAGCACTGTCGAGATCATCCTCCATTTTGCCAGTATCGGGACTCTTCCGGCGAAAAGTAATTTGATTCTGGAAGGCTCGTTCCTTGGTATTCCAAATGCGTTATCAAAATGAACAAGGTGGGGAGTTTGCAACCCATGCTGCCTATCAACTATGTCTCGGATGTAGCCAGGCCTTTGGGTGACAAATGCGGGAGAGCACGGAGACGGGCCGGAGAATCAGCAGTCAAGACTCAAGGACCACCTGTTCATGGCTTGTGCTGCTGCGCACGGTATTCCGTCTTCATTCAAATCTAAGAGCCAGGATTTTGATACTCTCAAATTGAGTCCTTGGAGCTCGTCGAAAACAGCCTAGCTGAAACCCATAGCAAAAACTGCATTTGCGAAGTGTTTTCCTCGGTGGGTCCAGCGGAGAGCCTCCCATTTGGTAGTGAATGGACACACCATACCTTCGTACTCCAAGGAATTGTTGTTCAAACCCTAAGTGAAGATAAAATGAGTGGCGCTCTTGTCACGAAGTTTGGCCCGGAGAATAGCCCGACACCTGGTATGCTATGTGTCAGCCTGCAAGGTCTGCGATCGGTGGCGTCGGACCAGGGCAAGACACCCCGGACGCCCACCCGAAAGGTCCGTCTTCAGCTGCATCCTGCAGACGCCACAAAGAACTCCCAGAAGCTCAATTGTCATCACGTTAGGCTCCCATAATTGAAAATTAAAGCTTCAAAATCTGTAGACAGCTTCCATCTTATTTCTTGCGACCAATGTGCCTGAAGCAAAAGCACCATGCATTGTTGAAAGTATATGGACTAGAAGTTGATTGCAATGACGTTGCTTCTGACTGAGTCTGTGCTGAGTCTACAGCACACGTTCTGTAGTGGGGACTGTGCGGTGGAAAGTTCTGACCACCACCCTAGAAGCATCAGAAACTCCTCTGCTCCCAAATATGCAATTGGGCGGAGTTACGAAGCCAAACAGCAAATAAGGCTTTGAGTTTTGGTAACCAATGCTGAATAATTCCTCTCCGTCTTTGGAAATAAAGATTTTCCGTCGTTTTTCCTATTTCTAGCCTCGTGTAATCTCCACGATGGCTTACTACACCTTATCTGGCCTGTGCGCCGTCCAAGCTTCACCTAGTCCTAGCTCTACCAGCTAGTTTAGCGAACGTCCCCCCTGAACTGTACCATATGAACGATCTTCTCGCCAATGCATGTCCCTTGTCACCCAATAAATGGGAAGTGAAGATGGGCGTCATGCCCGATTCCCTCGTCTGTTTTTACTCTTAATGTTACATCCTATGATTGACCAATTGTCATAATCCCTGAGGGTATTTTCTGAGCCGCACCCTGAGTTCTGAGCCAATGAACTCTGACTGCGGACGTATTTTCATTTCATAAAGAACAATTTCCTCGCACTACCTCGATCCAAAGCATTATGGTAGGGGTGTTGCATTATTTATCCACTGCACTATTGTCTTGTACCCACCACACCAATACTGGTACTCTCCCAGAGGGTTAGTGTGGTCAGATCCGCTCAAGGCAGAATCGCAAATCTTCTCCTACCATCTTTGATTCCTCTTTGTAGAATTTGGGTTCCAGCATGACTTCGAAGTTCTACCACAGAATGTCGATATGGCGGACTTCTCGATGATGAAAGACTGTAAACCCTTCAAAGATGATTTTGTCGGCCTGGTAAGATATCTAACTTCAAGCTGGGATTGTTCCCTCTGGATTTGCTTATTTGGCGAGCGCAAGCTGACTGAGTTTATCACAGGGGTTTCGAGGGCGCGTCCTCTACCACCTGAGGACAGCCTATCTCATCACCAAGTCTGACTTCAAAACTACTGTTTTTCCAGCAACTACCTTTGCTTTAGCAGCCACTCTCTCTGGCTCTCTTCTCACCACCAACTCTTCTCCTACGATCTCGAACATCCTCTTCCGTCTTCCATCGTCCCTCCTATGGACATGGTCCAACCTCTGGCTCTTCAACCTCGCCAACCAGCGCCTCCCAAACTCCATCCTCGAAGACTCGATCAACAAGCCTTGGCGCGCTCTACCATCCGCCCGAATCACTCCAAACACTGCGCGCTACCTCCTCCTCTGCTCAATCCCACTCGTATATATCTTGACACTCTTTCTCGGCGGTCGCGACGAAAGCGTCATCTTGATGGTACTGACGTGGATATACAACGACCTGGGCGCAGCAGACGAGAATTTCTTTGTCAGACACATCAACAATGCGCTTGGCTTCATCACTTTCGCTGCCGGTGCGACGCAAGTCCTGTGCGGATATCCCATGCACACCTTAAACACAACAACTTATCAATGGCTCGCGGTGATAGCGGCCGTTATCACGTTCACTATCCAGTTTCAGGATATGGAGGATCAGGAGGGAGATCGTGAAAGGGGGAGGAGGACGTTGCCGATTGTGCTTGGTGATGGGCTTACGCGGTTTGTGAATGCTGTCGTTATTCTTGCGTTTTCTTTAATCGCCCCGATGTTTTGGAGGTTGGATTGGTGGGGGTATGTTTTGCCCGTCGGCTTGGGAGGATGTATCACGGGGAGGACGTTGTTTTTGAGGAGCTTGCAAGCGGATAAGAAGACTTTCAAGCTTTGGTGTCTTTGGCTTGTGGGACTATATCTGTTACCGTTGTTTAAACATCCAGGAGGACTGAGCTGGTATTGATTTGATTTGGCCTCGACGGCTTTCCTTTGTACTTATGATGATAGTTGTTGATACCACGATGCATACCCGGGGGATTCTTTTGTACAGTACTTAATTAAGTACATTGTTAGATATTACGACAGCATTTGAATGAAATAAGTTCTTACCTCAAAGGACTTGTTGGGCTTACATTCGCTTTTTGAGCTCTTCAATTATCGTCCCAGCAAACGAAGTATCAGGGTGATTTTTTTACAATTCTGTCAATTGACACGACCTGAGCTGCCGGTCCTAGACGTTGATCAACATAGAAGAGTGTAGGGACATGGTCTAAAAAACACAGTAACTGTAAATCATGGATACCAACCACCCACCGCGATTTAAGCATACTACAAAGCCCTAAAAGTTGCTCTTCCAAGAGATGCCGAAGAAGTCAGTGCGAGAGGGGCAAGTCGCCCTCCGACATCCTGATATTGGAGCGTTTTCCTGCAGTTGACTGTTCGACCTCTTCTCGCCGCTCAGAGAAAATACCGACGGTGATTTCCTCGATGACGAGATAGGAAAAAAACGACACTAAATACTAAGATTGCACTTCTCGGAACCTTAATCCGAGATCTCTGTAAATTCAGAAACCTCAATGGTCGGCAACTGTTGCATCTCTGACTTCGCTTTCGACCCCTTAGTTTGCAACGAGAAATGTGGATTTCGTCATGGTATCTTAATGGTTACTCGACTCGCCCACTCACAATCCAACAGACTTTATACTGCATGTTCTCTTTGCAGCTATGAGCACCATATACTACTTCAGATAATCACTCAGCTCAAAACCAATATTAGTAGCAAAAGCTTCTGTGGCACATCGCTGCAGACAAGTAAAGTGACGCCATCTCACAAGTAGATCACGTGGAGAGGACACGATAGATTGGGCCACTAACCGGTACGACTTCATATAAGTCTCCTAAAAAAGAAATGGAAAAGACTCAGAAAAGACAGAGCCCAGAAGCCCTAGTAAAGATTTATTGGGGATTCTGGGACGCGTATGGCGGGACACGGGGAATTTGACCCACAAATTCGACGAAAACCATGAAATGCCCGCTGGAGGAGAAATGACGACATACGGAGGGATGACGAGAATGAAAACACGGGTCTCCAACTGCACCTGGGCAGGCTGAGTGAAGTCCTGAGCTGTCGAGACTTTGCCTTTGCAAGCGAAGAGGCGTTAGAAGTTTAATTTCGAAGCAGCTCCAGCAAATCTGGTCCATGAAGTCTACGATGCCGTACGTAGAGGTTACCGAAGGTTTCCTGGAAGACGTATCTCATTTTATGCCCCAGCGTCACAACAAGCGGAGGAGCCAACCTCTCATCACCCGGACACCAAGTGGACTAGAAGAGAGCGTCATTTATTTCTTATGTATGGTACATGATTCCCCGACAGAGTTAAGTCCGTTCAGTCAGGCCCTCTGTTTTACCCTGTATTGCGAATCCATAAACGCCGTTGCTCAACGCATTCCTCGTATCGTATTATCACACACTCCAGCGTACTCATTCCCATCTCAATAACTCATCCCAATCATACAATCATACACATCAAGAAACGAGCGTCTCCGCAATTCCATCGTCACTCTTTCCCACTGCCTTGCTGACTAGTCTTAGCTTTCTTCGCTACAGGAGGCTCAGAAGCGTCCGATCTCTCCCAACCCCTCTTCCCAATCTTCGCACCACTAGCACACATCTCCGCGCGCCAAACATTCGATTTCTCCTCAACCCCCCCCATATTATTCGCCGCATGTCCCATTTTCATCTTCACAAGCAGACTCTTCGCACCTTTCTCATCGAGTCTGGCTCTCTGGGCCTTGGTTAGGCTTGATGCCTCTCCATTCGCCACACCAGACATACCACTCAAACCAGAGCCGGAAGTCAAGCCTGAGCTCGAGGTAGGCGACGGAGATGCGGACTCTGAGTTTGAGCTTGAAGCAGAAGGAGATTTGGATGTGTTGTAGTTCCGAGGAGGGAGTTTGAATTCGCCGCCTGGCATTCTGACGCCTAAAACTTGCGTACGTGGCTTCTTGCGGGTAGGACGTGCAACTGAGTATTCGATTTCATCGTCAGGGATAGAGTTGGTGGGTGGGCCGAAAGAAGGCGAGACCGAAGGTTGCGAGACCGAAGGTTGCGAGATAAACGAACTTGACGGTACCGAGGGAATTAGCGGGTGGTAAGTAGGCAAGGCTCGACGTAGTGAGGGCAAGACAGGAGGCGTCGGAGGTCCAGAGGAGAGGGATCCAGAGCTTGGAGGTGCTCCGGAAAGAGAGACCGAAGGTGGCAGTCGTGACCCAAAGCTCCATAATTGAAATGGTGAAGACAAGTTTGAGGGCTGTGGTGGCATGAAAGGGAATTGAGAGTTACCGTCATCCGTACCGGGACTTTGGCCAGGAGACTCGTGGAATCGGAATGGATCATCGGCTGGATTTAGTCCCGCAATATTGAGAAGCATGCTGCTGGTATTAAGTTCTGCAGTCTCGAAAAAAACGGACTTGCTCTTCATCTGGCGCTTGGCCTCTTCTTGTTCTTTCTCTCGTTCTTCTTCGTCGTCACTAGTTGTCGGTTCGATATATCCGTCTGCTTCAGGAATGGCGAACGCCAACTTTCTCTTGCCCTTCGACTTGCTACTGACAGCGGGCTCGTCGTCTGCGAAACTGGCTTTCTTGGTTCGTTTCCCCTTGGCCTTCGGACTCAAGGAGTCAAGTACCAGACCAGCATCTGGATCACGTTCTCCAATTCTCGTAACACCTCTACCGAACACAAGTTGGGGAGTCTCCAATTTCGCCATCTGCTCTGGACCTGGGACTCCGTCTGAGGGGAGTGGCAAGAAGCGCACGTTTCGGATCCAATCGTACATGGTCTGATCGTCGAGAATGGATTTGCACTTGTTGTGCTCTTCGTTGCTCATGTCTTTTCTTCGCTCCAAGATGACCTCTTCGATACTGCCTTTCAAGACAAGTGTTTCGACAAAAACGGCCTTGGTCTGGCCAATTCGATGGGCTCGCTTGACAGCTTGGGCTTCGATTTGCGGTGAGAAGACAGGGTTGACGAAGTAGACGCGAGATGCTGAACTCATGTCCAAGCCAAAAGCAGCTTGTGAGACGTCCATGAGAAGAACACGGAAGGTTTCGGTCTGATTGAATGTAACGACATAGTCAGATCGACGAGACGAGGCAAGGGACTTGGCATAAATTAGATGCTCAATCCCCAAAATTTCGAGAGCTTGGGCGATGTAGTAGGCAACGTTGTCAGCCTCGTAGAAGACGATAATTTTTTCAGTTGCTTGGTAGGTGATGATGCGATCCATAAGATATGAGAGCTTAGCTGAAGAGGTCGAGACTATGGCTGTGGAGGCGAGAGGAGAAGATGGATCCAAAGTGCCTGCAATCTCTGTCTTTTTCGATTTCTTGAGCGCCGATTTTGGTTTACTATGGGCGAACAGGTCATTGAACTGTTCCCGGTTATCACCAGTCTGAGTTACCTCGCTAACTGTCAAGCCTTCAGCAGTTTTTGCCGAGCCTTCGATTAATTCAGGCTTTACGGTCCCAACCGAATAGGGTCGAGATCGCTTCTTCGGAGTAGACCCATCACCAACTGAAACCCCACCAGCTAAAGCAGGTGCAGCTTGTTCAACAGCCTTCTTGGCAAGCTTTGGGTCTTTGCCTGTCATTTTTGGAGGACGAGTATTTGGCGGAGGATGCTGTGCCAGATACGCAGCGCTCAAAGCCCGCTTGCCTTCCTCGACCAATCCATCCGTTGGGTCTTCCTTCCACAGTTGTTTGCTGACGAAATCGTGCATGCCGTGTACCATAGTGGCTCCCATCAACGTCGGGTTTCTTGTGTCTCCATCGAGTGACCAAGCAGCACGGACATCTTCGGAACATTCATTCTGGATGTACATTGGCATTTCGTGCCAGTGGCTAATTTCCTTGGAGATGGTGTTCGAGAGGATATTTTCTCCCACTTTGATGGCATCTTTCAATAACACTTCGTCCTCGGCACTCACAGGCACTTCTTTCTTCTCTAGGAACTTCTTGGCAATATCAATAGTGACTTGAACATCGTCCCTGGTAAATCCAGACCAGAAGAATGAGGCTTGGCGTAAGTTCGAAACAAGTAATTGCAAGGCCTTTCGCTGTCGGGGGTGGAAGAGGTAATCATTATCTTTGCGCTCCGAGGTAACCGCGTTAGAAACAATCATCATCGAGAACATGTTGAGAGATAGCTTGTCCTGCATAGATCCATCCAGATAGACAACTGTCTGGTGGAGTGGAGGAAGTGTGACGTCCAGACTAACATCCTCGGGTCTATGGCGAATGATCATGCCTTCCAATGTGGATTTCAGACAGTCCATATTGCCGTGACTCTTCGATCCATGTCGCGGTTGCATCACATGTTGCGACCAAGATGCCAGATCATTGTCGTCGTGAGTATTTGCCCATGGGCGAGCTTTGAGATACACCGTCGCGATATTACCAAGCTTCTCCAGATCTTTGCGCTCTTGCCTGTAAAATGCCTTTTCCTGATCGCTTGAGGTTTCCAAGGCGGTGTCCGACGAGTCAGGCAGTTCCAATAATTTGATAGGAATACCTCCTGTCAAATATCGGGTGTTCTCATCAGCATCTGATTGGAGTGGAGTGTTAGACATCGAAGAGCCTTCTGAATTACTCAGTGCAACCTCTGCACCGTACAGTCCTTGGGTAGGGGTTCCAGATACGATCCAGCGAGACGACAGCTGCAGAAACTCAACCACAGTGACGGCCTCTGTCCGAGAGCTGCTTGAAGTATTGCCAAAGTTGTGTCCTTCGTCGGTGATCAAGCGCTTGAAGTGCAGATCCTTCAATGGAGAGCGATATGCGTCCTCCTCCTTAAAGCACGTGCAGTCTCGTTCTCTGGTGTTGCCAATGTAAGGGCATCGACAGACACTGTTTGTCGTCGTACGGCGTCTTCCCTGTTCATCACTGCCATCCTTAGCTTCCTTATCAAAACGGGGCTTGCTGAAAAGAATGAGATCGAATTCTGCAAGTTCCTGCGCAGGTGGAAGTTTTGCCTTGTTGCTGTTCATGACTAAAACTTTGAGGCCAACCGTATGCTTCTTAATCTCATGGCGCCACTGCTGAACTAAGTTCGGTGGGACAACCACGATAGTCGCAGTGGTGAGCCAGATCTTTCGAGGTGGAATAACGACTGGATTTCGCGACTCTCGGCGTGGGACGGGGCTAGGAAGATGGTAATGGCCCGCACCTTTGCGAATAGCTTGAAGGCATTGCGAGAAATCGTAACCTTCAGCTTCCATTGCGGCAAAGTGACTCTTCCAAGGAGTTCCAGTCCGGCCAATCGTTGCAGCAGCCATATCCTTCAGTGACCCCGTCTTCGAACGAACGGGGATCGTACCAACGGAGTATTCAGCAGGGATTTGAGATGAGAGTTCTCTAGTGGCGAGAATCAAAGCCAAACAGATCAACGTCTTTCCAAGTCCCATAGTTTCCGCACAAATGCCACCCTTTGCAGACTCATAGGTACGAGGTTCTCGGAGGCAAGATCCAGCATCCAAATCGCAGTACCAAGTGGCTCCCTTTTGATCTACAATCGGTCTCAATCTCGGATCGATGATTTGAGACGGTTGGGCCTCTCGTTGAAGCATCAAAGCCGCAGATCGTCGCTGGTATAAATGCATCTTCGTCGTCAGTCCTTCAATATCACTATCAAGTATTCTATACATAGCTTCTCGGGAATGTCGATCAACAACAATTCCCGGATCTGGCTTTGGCGAAGGGAGCGTGTTGAATAGGTAGAACAACGAAACATCTTCCTTCGGCTTCTCATCCAGTGATGAATCGATATGCGCAACCGGTGTATCCTCAGACCATTCTCCACTCCAAGTCGCCTTCGAAATATCCATCTGCGCAATCAAAAGCTGCATTGCTTTCCGCAAAGAGCTCTGCTGGCGATCAATGCTTCCCCGTCCCACATCATCGGGCAAAATGTATACGCGAATCTGACCCAAATGTTGATCCATCGTCTTGAACTCCATCCGAATCCATCCAGCATTATGCACAGCGCGATACGGCTGTAGCACCGGCGAGTTGAGCAAATGCTCCTGGATTTTGTTGAGTAGGTAGGGGCCGCCTTGAGCGTTATAGACATCGCGTGGGTGGGCGAATGCGTGCCAAGAGCTACATGATTTCCAGATTTCGGAGGAGATCGCGCAGTCGCTTCGTTGAATTCGCAGACATCCTACGGGGATGTACTTGTTTATGTCGAGGATGTAGTCAAGTGTGGGGTCGGCGGGGGAGTTTGGGAGTGGGCTGGGAGTGAAAGTGAAACTCGAGTCTGCTTTGTCGACATCGAGGGCCGAATTGGTAATTCCTTGCAGATTCCGACCATCTGGTAGAGAGTTTAATGGTGCCTAGAGATCCGATATAAGTATAAAGAAACGCAATAGACCCTAGGTGAACGCAGATGGTTGGGGTAATATACCGCGATCTGCTCAGCTTCCGAACTAAGCTTCTGTCGCTTGCGCAATGGCTCATCCTCGTGAATCTTGAACGTAGCCATGTCTGCTAGCAACCATTGATGTTGAAAGAGCGATTGTTCGTAGCATCCAAAGTGCGAGGTGGAAGCTGAGGTGGTTTAGGCAGCCGGACTCGTTGAGGACAACATGAAGTTGGTGTTGATTGAGGACGATGAATTATGGAAATGAAAAGCAAGAAAGCATGGGTGGAAGGCGAAGAGGTTGCAATCTCAGAAAAGAAACATAATTCAACGTTGAAAAGTTGTGTTTGTGTGTTGTCCTGAAAGTGAGTGGTTGTTGGTCGAGGGGAAGAAAGATGAAAGCGTCCGAGCTCGAAGCTGGAATTTGCCGTGAGCCTTATCGCGATAAGAATCACATGATATTTAGATCCAACCCTTCACGTGACATAGAGACTACGTTAAACTTCACCTCTCTCTAAGACTCTAGAGTAGCTCGTTCAACTGTTGTCAGTCTTTCGCTCACCAACCAATCTCCAACTGTCTCTCCCCTCTCCAAAAACGAACCATGGCCACCCTCCCCCACTCCCTTGCCCCCCCACCAATATCCCAGCCCCTCCTCCGACTCCTCCCCGTCCTCTCCTCCACAGCAAGCGTAACATTCTGCTTCACCGAATACTGGACGCTAATCCCCTTTCTCCAACCCTCAATACCACCTCAATCTCTCTCCTCCTTCTGGAACTCCTACCTCTACACCACGATCCCAGGATGGGTTGGTTTCGGATTACTGAGCGCTTCGACGGGATTTTTGGGATGGAGGAGTGGGAACATGGATCGCTTGAGTAGGAGTCTGTATGGGTGGGGAACGGTGCTAGCGCTGGGTCATTATGTTTTTGGTCCGACGGTATGTGCAATTTTGTTCACTCTCCGTGTGAATACGGGGCCAATGATGGGCAAGATTAGGGTTGAGCTACTGACAGTGCGTCTTACCTGTAGGTTGCCAAGGTCATCAAAAGGATAATCTATGGACCACCTGAGAAGGCGAAGGGCCAGTTGCGGACATGGTTGAAACTCCATACAGCGCGGATGATACTGGTCGATATCCCAGCGATGGCATGTTTTGTAGGAGGATTCATTCATTTGATCTGATCCGCGGTAAACAATAGAAATAATCAAACGGATGAATGAAAGCCAGTCCTCCGAGTGGTTAGTCTTCGTCTAACAGCTGAATTTTGGATGAGGAGTTTCTTGGTACTAGAGTCGAGTGACAATCCGGCAGCACGCCAATGAAACAAGTGCGATACGCTCTTGTTCTTCTCCCTACTGTATTTTCAATTTTTAGCCGCTGATAACGTGAAGAGGTGTTCTTGGAAGAAGAAGTCCGCGACTGGAAGCAAAGTAACATATGCCCACCACATCTTTTACCTTACTTCGAGTCACGAGACTATGGTTGTTCATGGCCATGAACAGCCAGTTACGCAAAACCAGACCCTTATTATGGCCTGAGCATTATGGCAATCTCATGTGAAGCTGGGTTGCTAGTGAACGATTTTATTGCAGTATGCGCGAGCATAGGGGGGTTGAAGTCGTCCATACTGTAATAAGATGGAGTTTTGAGGGTTTGGAGGATAAAGGGCAAGTATTGTGCATGATTTTACTCTTTCCTGCCTTGACTTTGGAGAAGAGGTTTCCGAGTTTGCCTCGATTCGCAAAGTGTTATTTGAATGAAGACCTAGCAAACCTGAGATAGCTTACAAAAGATCCTCTTTGTAAGCTATCTGAAGTTCTCAGTGGGCTCATTAGAAGTTGTCCCAAGGAAAATGAGGCGGCAGGCTAGCAAAATATCACGTTCTTCCACACAGTTTGGGAGAATGGTCTTGGGAAGGTATGTAGCTTTTCATTTGCGGCCTCTCACTACCCTATGTCACGTCGGTCCACTAATTGGCAAACTCCAGTTGCGAGTCTCATCAAGGTCAGACATCATTCAGCCGTCCATTTCGCCAGCCAGTATCATAAAGACCACCCATCCATCCCCACCAAGCCCAAGCCATGCTATGCATCATGAAGTATCAAAAAGGGTCGCTCGCTCTGAAGTCAAATGCCCAAGATCTCGCATCCTCCGTCTCCCAGTCCCCGCGCTCTCAAATCAAGCAAGATATCGGTAAGTTGGCGTATTCGCATCCTCCACTCGTTCTAAATATTCCCGCTCAATCAAGCTCTCAACTCGTCGCTTCATCATGTTCAGATCTGGTTTGAAGCGTTGAGCCAGTTGGGAGATGACTTCTGCGAAGAGGTTTTGGTGGGTGAATTCCTTGCGAGCCCTGTTTCATGTTAGCTTGATTGGCAATGTGTGAAAGTGGGGGGATATGTACTTCATGATCCGCACGATGACGGTATCAATCACATTACCGCGATGCTCATCGTTGCGATCCTCGGTTTCCTTTCGCTCATCCTCCGCTTCAACCCTATTAACGTTTCCAGCGATGACGGGTGCTTTGATCTTGATATTCTTGCTCGTGAAACTAGCGTTGAAGGAAAAGGTGTCGCCAGCCTTAGGAGGCTCTTTGTTGTTGGGATGCTTGTTCAATACCTTTGCCTTCGGATGAACAGCTAGGGCATGTAATTGTCGAGAGAGATCCAGGGTCGGGATATTTGTTCGCTCTTGAATTTCCTCGAATGACAAAGTCTCTCCATCTGCCAGGTTGTTAAAATGCAGTAAGATAACCATGCCATAAGTGGAAACAGTGATCTCGTGGCGTCGTTCCTTGGCGAGAGCTCCTTCTTTGCCGGGGATTTTGGGGAATACACAGCGAACGTCTGCGGAACCAAGAAAGCCAAGCCAGGTCAAGACTCTGCCGCTGCGCTCCTTCAAGTAGAATTTCTTGAATGACTCCTGCAGAGTGAGAATTTCTGAAGGGAACTGGCAAGACGGTCTTGACCCTTCCTCGCCCTCTCTATTGCCTCCCATCGACTCCATTGGCCAGAAGTTCGATGTCAAGACGTTGATTGCGAGGTCTGGTTGTGTGCGGCCAATATCACCCAATTTGTCCATATGGTCGCGATATGCTGATGACAACTCTTCCGACATGGTCATGTCCTTGAACATTCCCTCCAACTTGAGAGTGAAGGAGTTGCCAATCTCTAGCTTCATGCGGGAGATCATCTGCTTCTCGACGTCGGCACTTTCGGACTTGCCGTAAAGCAATCGACGAGCAAGATGCTTCTTGTAATAGCGCTCAAACATGTCCTTGTCTTGGATATACCGTAATAAGGTAACCGCCTTGTCGAGAACTTCGTCGATTTCAGCCTCGGTCTTGCCCTTGATGCCACGCTTGAGATTGTCGTCGATGAATAGCGAGACATATTCCGAGCATCGGGGAAACAAGTTGATGAAGTCTGAAAAGCTCTTCGTGAGCGCGGTCTGGAGAATGAGATCTTCGTTGAGGCATTTCTTCCACATCGTATCGAATTTGTCCTTCAAGCGTAGAACTTCATCGACCCATTTGATTGCTGCGAAAGTAGCTTTAGCTGCTGCATTCATCTTTGGCGCCTTCGACTTGTCACCGCCTTCCTCTCCATCTTCCTGTGGTGCGGCACCTAGTGAGAAGTCCGTGTTCTGGATGGTCTTGTTGATCTCGGAACCAAGGTCTACGACTCGAGCTTGCAGAGCGACCTTCAGAGGTTCCTTTGACTGGTCGACGCGAGAGATGTGTTGGTAAAGGAGAGTCAGATCTTCGTAGCGGTCATTCTCAATCATGGTCTTGATGCCACTCCCCTCCATCGCAAGGAATTCTTGCAGATGTTCTCTGATCATCTCGTCCTCAATGACGCGGGCGATCTTGGGGAATGTAAGCAACGAAATAGTCGTCTGGCATCGATCTTCTTCCTCTGCAAATCGCTTCTTGGTCTGCTTTAACCAGCTGCTGGCGTCGCCTTCTCGGAGGAGGTTATTGCACTCATTCTGGTAGAAGATTCGGCTTGCCATAATGAATGCGGGTTCGAATGTAGAAAGGTAGAGCTTGTCGTGCTCGTTCTCGTCGTCTGTTTCGTAAAGACCTTCGAGCATATACATGCATGATCGGATCAAATGCCTATTAATGACATCTCCCTCGCGTTCCATAGAAATTTGATCGAGTATAACCGAGTTCAAGATGTCGAAGGTAATGAGGTCCTGGTCCGAGGATGCAAGTCGAGAGCGTAGGATGTGATCGCGGAAAAGTCCCATAGAAGTGGTGAATATAGAGGCCTTCCGGAAGTCTTGACAGTACACGCGGTCCATGTACATCAGCACATCCGTAGTCATGTTCATGACGGTGTTATGGTCCTCCCATGAAGCCTTCAGGCCCTTCAAGAACTCCTCTCCAGTAACTCGGCGCTCGT
The DNA here is from genome assembly GCA_002803225.1 of Gamarada debralockiae. Lineage (NCBI taxonomy): Eukaryota > Fungi > Ascomycota > Leotiomycetes > Helotiales > Hyphodiscaceae > Gamarada > Gamarada debralockiae. The sequence goes on along the minus strand of NXFV01000463.1, from coordinate 16,371 downwards.
TCGCCGTTGTGCCAGATACTCCTCCCAAGGTGATGTTCACCAAATTGCTCGTGATCAGTCGCCGAATTGTCGGCATGACCTGCGATCCAAACCATTGTTCTTCGTATTCCTTGACGCGGTCGTATAACCGGTCACCTTGCTTCTTCAAAACGATCTTGTAGGATGCGCGGTAAAGTTGTTCGAAGGACAGTTTCGAGGCGTTCTTCTCGTGAATCTCTCTTAATGCCGACTGCAGGATGGCCCACATGGCCTCGAAATCGTCACCGCCGCCATGTCCTCCTCCCATAGCCTGCGGGATGAGAGTAAGCAAGGTTCGAGTCAAGGTGAGAAGATGAAATGCTGGTGGAATACACGTCTGTTTTGGGAAATCTGTAGCGCATAGGCTACAGCGCCACCGAAGGATTCTGGGGTGACCATCTCTTTTGCTTGTCCTCGTTGAAAAGTTGGAGATGTAGGAAGTTATGGTAGATTACGAGGGAGGGGAACCATAAGGGGCAGGTGGATGTGGGTGGAAACGACGGGTAGTGTTGTGAATGGGAAGAACGGAGGGGGAAAGCGAATTAACTTACTCGCCGAGGCGGTCTTATTTTCCCTCTTCCACGTCCTGAAATCATCTTTACAGTTGGTATATTTGGCGGGAATACCTCCCTGACAGTATTTCAGCACAGGGTAGCAACTAACGCGTAGGTTGCGGACTACTTTGGTGATTTGGTGGGGTTGGGTAGCTATGAGGCTCGAGCGCTTTCCATTATGGCAGCCAAGTTTGACGTTTCTATAGTACGTTTCTTTGAATCGCGCGAAGTCATTCACGGACTCGTTCGGTCTTGGCCTAGGGACGACTCTTTGGTGTGTTTGGCTTTGCATTCGAATCTTTTCGTCCGAACGGAACATGCAGAGAGTCGTGCCTGCCCTATCGATTAGAGCTGCAATCACGGCCCGATGGTTTCTCCGCTAGCTCCTGACGCTAGTCCCTTTATGACGTAGCTCCCAAAATTTACGGACATGCCCATCGAAGTCCAAATCTCGGAGCTCAAGCAAACAAACAATTCATTCACTCAAAACTCCCCGCTTTGAAAAACAACACCAACAAACCAGGCATGCCACCAATACCAACTCCCATCATGGCTCTCAGAGCTCTCTCGCGCCACGCACCACGAGCCTCACAAGCATCACGAACCCTTCGCACCCTCCCAACTCATAAACCCTTCCCACGAATACAACCGCTCTCCCGATCGTTCCAACGTTTCCAATCCACCGCCGCAGGACCAGAACCCGAAAATCCCTCATCCGAATCCTCAAAAGCCTCATCAAACGCATCCTACAAGCCCCTAACCGACCGCACCTCCTCCCCCAACTCAGAACCACGACCCGCGCAGCCCGAATACCAAATAACATTCACCTGCACTCCCTGCGGCACCCGCTCCGCTCACCGCGTATCAAAACAAGGATACCATTACGGAAGCACCCTGATAACGTGCCCAGAGTGCAGGAATCGGCATGTCATTAGCGATCATTTGAATATTTTTGGAGATAAGAGTATGACGATTGAGGATTTCATGAGGGAACGCGGGCAGCTAGTTAAGAAGGGGACGTTGAGTGAGGATGGGGATTTGGAGTTTTGGGAGGATGGGACGACGTCGAAGCATGTGAGGAAGGAGGAAAGAGTGACTGAAGCAGAAGGGGAAGTGGAGACGGAGACGGAAGGAAAGCAATGATGATACCACTGTGGATGGGAAAGTGATCGGATGAGGAGGACGAGATGCGCGTTACGGGCCGCATGATGCAGACCAAGCCTAGGCGTATCTGGGCACCGCCTAGGAATGACGGATATCGAAACAAACGCCGTTGATGGATGGCGTCGACTCTATCGAAGTCATGGTTGAGAATGGCCACTCTCCCCTCCCCTCCGTTCCAGGAGCTGGACAACGGATCGATATTGAACCCTTCCTCTCCTGAGGTTGCAGGCTACAGATACAAGTTGTCTCTCTCAAAGATGACTAATCACGGCGTTTCTGGCAGCCTGGATCTTCACTGTATAAAGACACGATTTGTATGAATAGGTTCTGGACAGAGAGCTCCCCCTCTAAAGAGTAGAGATGTATAATAGTCCAGATCAATTGCATTCATATGAAGCGTGTTGGAAAATGCTCATTTCATACATTCGCGATTCAGTTGCTGCATTGAATGCGGCCCCTGCCATGTATTCGTCTTCTCAACTCAAATCGAAGACTCAGCATCTCACACAGGCGTCAGTATGGACACGTACCAACGCTCATGTCTCCGTTTATCCCCATCTCCCTTTCTTGTCCCCCTTTCTTTTATCTTCATTCCTTCATGTCATCTCATCTCGATTGCTGCTAAAGTTTGTTTCATTGCCAGGCGCTTCTTTCTACGCACCACAGACTTAGATCATTTACACATACAATTTGAGTGAAGAGGCTGAGGAGCTCAATAGCTCAGATAGTCTAGAGGACCAGAAATTTCATATTTCGGAAATGAAGAACAGAACGTCAATCGTAACAATAAAGAACGAGTCGCTCAGGGACAGTGAACAAATAGGATTCCTTGATCCCAATAGGTAAAGTTTGCGAAATGGATATCAATTAGTCAAAACTGAAACCCCAAATTTGAATAGTTCACACATGCTGAGCGATTAGAATTGAGGCGACGGCATGAATTGAACAATTAATATTTCATATATTCGGCTACTATTCCACATCATCGTTCTTGCCTCTGTGCTCGATGTTCCGCACCTTTCTCCTTCCTCCTCTCCTTTTTTCTCTCCGTCTTCTTCCTTTTATGCTCTCCACTTCTTTCCGGATGCGCCACCGCATCAATCTTGCGTTTTGTGCTTCGTTGCACCCGCTTCGCTCTCCTGTCCTGACCTACACTCAACGCAGCTTCCGTAAATGCTTGGGTGCCGACTTTCTTCTGTAACTTCTCGAGAATTTCGCTACTCTGGGACTGTAGTGAGGAGTAGTTGGTGCGGAACAACTCGTCTGTGGAATATGGGATGGGTATATCTTTATCCGTGAGATGTTGCAGGGGAAGGAGAATCGTTGAAAGGCAGGGAATGATTGTGGATACAGGTAGTTTGTCGACTAGTGTCGCGAGCAGCGCTAAAGCCCCGGTCTTGGGTATCAGAACCGGTGCACGTGGTGGAGATGATTCGCGTCGTAGAAAGTAGCTTAGTCGGGCGAATAGATACTGCAAAGCGCTTCTCTGCTCCACTTCTTCTGCTCCTTCTTCTTCCTCGTCACCAGATTCGTCCGTAGTTCGGAAAGGCAGCTCATTAACGCCAGCGCAGATCCCCAAATACGCGAGGAGAGGCACAACGGCGTCAGCGAGGTATTGCTGTAATTCAGGCGTCTTGAAAATATGAACACATCTCCAGATGAGATCATTAATATCATCGCCTGATAACTTCAAGCCGTGAGCGTTCTTGAGAGGCAGTCCTTCGATACCATTGCGTGCTAGAGCCTCGAAATACATCCGCGTGAGATGTGCAGCGGAGAACTTGACCCATTGATATGGATATGAGAGGCATTTCGTGATCGACCTCCAAAGAGTGGTGGAGTCAGACGACAGGAGTGTTTGCGGAAATCTCTCGACGAGAGTTTGGGTAAGTTGAAGTGCGGCGTAGATGACGTCCCATTCTATCTCCGGATCATCAGCTCTGCTAAGAGTGTCCAGGATGCTTTGTCGAAGCATATCCACGTCGCTGTCGTTCATGCTTTGAACCTCGTAGTACAAGCGATAGAGCTGCAGCGCAATCTTCACTTGGCCTGGGTTGTCTGGCTTCTTGACCCAGAATCTCATAGTGGTCAAGAACTTGCCCACGCGCTCCTCGTCCGTTTTTCCAAAGATCAACTTAAACAACTCGCTAGCCCATTCTCGACATTTATCCGCGTCGTCATTTGCCAGGACGACCATCAGGGGCGTGAATAATGTCTCGCAGATTTTCTGAACGTGCTCATCAGAGGCTTTGCGTAAGAGAGAATTGATCACGTCGAGAATTGATAAGCGTCCGCCTTCGTAGTCATATTTCAAGTTCCCTTCGATAAACTTGAGCTGGTCCTTCCAGCGCTTGCCCTTCTGTGGGTATTCGAGGAGGAATTGGACGTAGGCGCCTCGGGCCAGCTTGCGAGTTCCTTCGTCGCTGTTCGTGACCATCACTTCTTTCACATGATCAAGGCTATCATACACTCCGGCGGTCTCAATATTGTTGGTCAGGATAGCCTTCAAGAATTTGTAGGTTACGTCCCGACTGTCAGGCTCCTCGAAGTCCTCTTTGAGTTTGGTGAGGATGGCATCGATGGCTGTGTCTTTGACGGGAACATCGTCTCGGTCGCGGAGAACCACTGTCAGCAGTTTCAGAGCCTCACGTGAGACGTCTGTGGGGTCTTTCGATCTGTTTCGGAGGATTTTTATTGCTTCCGCCGTCGCTGCTTGGTAGAGGTCCGTTCCGTCTGGAGCGTCGTCGCTGACTGCTTTTAGAGGGACATTGACGATAATAGTGAGAACCCGGAACGCAGCAACTTGGACTTCTTCTTCCCCTTGATCAATTGCATTACCCAAAATCGGGACAAAAGCAGCCAGGTTTTGTGAGGTCCGGAGGTCGTCGTACTTTGTCAAAACTAAGCGCATCACATCGAAGGCAAAGCGCAGAAGCTTGTAGGTGTACACAGTAGTGGTGCCTCGATCCCCTGCTCTCTTTGCCCCTTTCTGAATGATGTACTTCTTGAGTTTTGGATCTATCCTGGTCTTCTCCTGGGGCTTGGCACTGGCGTAGACATCCTGAATGACTTCGTAACAGAACACAAGACTGTCGCGTTTCGAAGCTGCAGAATTCTTGAGTAGCCCACTGCTGATTCGGTTGAGAAGCTCGTCGATTTTGCGTACCATTTTGCCACTGAGCTTTTCTTTTAACAACGCTTGGATTGGTTTGACTAGGTCCGTTAAGCGATTGAGTGTTGCAGTCTGAGCAATCAATTCCATAGAATCGTGGCTCTTGCTACTCTTGACTTCCCTCATCTTGCTTGTGTACTCCCCGTCAGCTTTGGCATCTTTTTCCTGGCCCGTCTGGCCAAATATGTCGTCCATTATGATGGCTACGATCGAAGGTAGGCAGTAATCGAGGTCGCCGGGAGCATACTCTGGTATAGTGGCGACGAGAATCGAGTGCATGGTGTAGGACAACACATGAAGTTGGGAGCCCCGTGCCAGCGCTCCACGTAGCTCTTTAAGAACAAATCCGAAGCATGAAGGTCCCAGCAAGACGCAGATCTTGACCAATGTATCACGAGTCATGTCACGTGATTCTTGGGCCTTACTCCTGAGAATGTGACAGACATCTGTCAGAACACCAGGGAGGCGCTCGTTCAACTGCTCTTGTGGCAGAAGTTTCAAAAGTCTGACGATTATGACGGCAACTGGAACACGGAGACTGACTGTGGATTCGTCTTTGTCGTGGAGGTATGCTGTCAGTGGCGGGAGGATGTTGGAGGTCAGGTCGTCAGAGAGCTTCGGTTGCCTGGGCATAGTTGCTTTGAGCGTACTTTTAGTTCTCTCATTCGATGTGAGGGATTCGTCGGGCACTGCCAGCGTACTCCGTTTGACTCCTTCATTCGACGTGGGCGACTCATTTGCGGCCAAAGCTAGGGCATCGATAACTCTGCCTAGCAACCGGATAATTTGCTTCTCGAGGTCTGGCTTTCCGTCAATATAACCAATAAATCGTCTAAGCATAGCCCGATATTGCGGCCATTCCAAAGACCCTGCCAGAACACCAATTGCGGTCGTAGCTTCGGCGGCAAGGTTATGGGCGTGGCTGCCCTCCGCTCTATCAAATATGAAGTGCTCGATAAGCGGAATGAAGAAGTGGCTGACCATTTTGCCGCTAAGTTCACCATTCTCTGCTGCGGCGGAGATCTGCTTGAGAGCGTTGGATTGTTTTCCCTTACCAAGCGTCACAATGTTGTTGAAAAACGACGATTCAACCTCGTCGTCACCGGCAAGAAGGCCCTGCATATTCCCGACTTCTGACCAATCAGGAAACGTCCGGATAAGATGGCCCATTACTTTGAGATACTGTTGTCGAATGACCTCAGATGGTTCCCGAGCTCCGAGGAAGAGTGCCGGCATCAGAATATCTGATAGCATGGTCTTGAACGCGGTTTTATCCCCTTCTTCTGCTTTCGCGGCTGTGGTAATGAATTGGCGGATGCCATCGGCGGAGTTCAACGCCAGAACTGCATATTCCTCGTCGTTTCTGATATAGTAGAGCATGTTATACAGCAGTGGTGTCCATTGTCGTGCATTGAGTGGGGCAGATCGTTGGTTGATAATGTTGAATGCCTTCAGACGGCGAGTATAGTCAGGCTCGTCCAGTCGGCCTTCCACAAATGAGTTGAGGTCAACACAAAGTGCGGCAATTTCTCCAATGATCGGATCTTTTTGTGAATAGACCATTAAGACACGCGATAGCACTTCCCGGCTGGCTTTATCTTTAAAGAAGCCAAACAGTGACGTTATTGTATTGTAGACTCTGTCTTTTAGGTCCACATCGTCCTGTAGATCGTACAAGGGAACGAAGTGTTCCAGGACCTTCAAGAGACCCGATTTGATCTTTGGGTTCACTCGGCGCGAGGGTTGGTCCAACAAGAAAATCGATACGTCTACCAGATTCCTCGCCTAAAACCCGAGTTAGCATTCATTCTGCCAATTTGAAAGATTCGACTATCTCATTTGAGGTCAGGGTCTATCGAAGAGATACGAAAGAAATCCGAGACTTTAGTCCAAAAGCGATCTATCCTTTAACCTTCCTGAAAGATTGAAAATCAGATTGTAACAGACCCCGAAGAGGTCGTAGAATTTATTTGAGGGATTCAAATGTTGACTATTCAGCCCCGACAACGATAAAGTCGGTATTCCTTTGCTCACTCCATCTGGAATAGTCCAAGATACAATTGCTCATCCCACTTGGAAGATTACAAATTCGGATATCCGCTATTGAAAAACCAAACAGAATACAATTGCTCATCCCACTTGAAAAGTTACAATTCAGGACATCCGCTTTTAAGAAAGAAGCCCAAGATACAATTGCTCATTCCACTGGAAAGATTGCAATCCGGGTTTTGATTCTTAGACACAGGCTCAAGGAGGAAGTAGAGTTTTAATTTTCGAGTTTGTTTGAGCGATTCAAAGAGAACGTACCTGAGTTGAAGTAGCGACAAAGGGCGCAAGCTCTGAGACCGTTTCAACGCAGCCTTCAAGTAGATCCTTACTGAGATCCTGCTGGTTCCGTAAGACACTGCCTATTTGGATCAAGAAATGGTCCATGTTTTGGATCAATAAGTCGTTCTGAACGGTTGCGATCATCGAATTTTGAATCGCTGCCTCATTCTGAACGATTGACGTCGTGCTATCCGTCGATAACTTGACGACATTCCGGATAATACCTAGAGCGAATAACTTGACCTCATCCTTCGATTTTTGAGGAGCCAGGCATTCAGCCACCTTGGGGAGAATCTGGCCGTGGCCCAGGAACATGGAGGTTTTGGTAGACGCAGACCATGCTGAAAACAGTCTAAGGACACCGGAAACACTTTGCGCAGTCTCAGTGGGTAAATTGTTCAATCTGGGTTGGACGATTTCCTTGACGATGATTTCAATGTACTCAGCCCAATTGAAAGATTCGGAATTGGTGAAAAGTAGAACCAGGCATTTCAACCCCGTCTGGCGGATGACCTTAAGCAAGGACGTTTGAGTAGGTTGGTTGGGCGTCGCCACGTCCTCGGACTCGTCGAGCTCGTTTCTTTGCTCCAGAAGCCGCGATGAATGAATGATGCAGTAGAGAACTGCATCCAAGAGTCTTTGAGTGAATGGAGCGACATTGGTTCCCAGTTCTTTCAAGACAACCTCGATCATGTTCGTAAATCCAACTTGTTTCCTAGCACTTAATATCTCTCCTTCAATGAGCGATTCATTGAGTCGGCCATCCTGAATAATTTCAATGTCCTTGAGATCTCCGAGTGCGATTTCGAGGAAGCCTTCAATATCCTGAATGCCGAGGCTTCGCAGTACTGTCAATCGCCGCGCTTCCATTCCTTGTCTGCCACTGGCTGCACCCTTCCGAGAGATTGCTCGGCCATAGAGGACTCGAAGCAGTACCGGCATCAGATCTGCACGATGCTCAGCCTGGACGAGAGTCTGGCCCTGGAGGAGAATAGTGATCTCATCTTTGAATCTTGCCTCGTCAAGAAGGTTGCGGAGATTCTCCTCATAAGGGCGAATACTTTTGTTCTTCCAGGTGAAGATAGCCTTGAGAGCAGATTTTTGTATCTCAATGTCTCCGTTGGCAAGTAGCCCGAGAAGAGCCTCATATACCTCGGCAGACTTATACAGAGATCTAGGGTTCGTGAAGAGTCCAAACAGGTCGAGCTGAGCTTTTTGATCCTGTCTCGTCCAGCCACTGAGAGCAGCCTCAGACTCGTCACTGTTTCGCTCATCTTCGTCTTCTTTCTTGCTCGCCCAAGATAGAAACATCGGGACTAGTTGACGTGAGCGCTTCTCGGCAATGCCAGGAGCGGCCGCGAGGACTCGAAGAGCTTGCGCTCTGGCAGAAGAGGGTTGAGCAGCGACCAATTGCTGAGCGACGTCGAACTTTTCCAACATTGTATCGCGCACCTTAGACACTTCGGACTCGGCGTCTTTTGCGAGCTGATCCAACTTCATCAAGTTCGAACATTCAAAGTCAGTCAACCCGTTATTGTGAGGCTGCTCAACATTTCTGGAGGAGCCGTTCCATGTCAGCGAGGGCGTTTCCAGCCAAGTGAAAGCAAGCTTAGCGACAGCTTCTTCTCCGGCTTTCGTCTCCGCGATTTGTTTGAGGGAGGTACTGGCATCTTCCCAAATCTGCGCAAACTTGACATTGAACATGCCAAAACAGAACGCAGGAATGGCTCGTTTCAACCATGATCCGGCCGGTTGCAGGGGGTACAACGTCGCTAACTTGCGGATATGCATCGAGGCTGATCGGGCAGTTGTTAGATCAAGAGGTGTTTGTTCTACCATAATCATGATTGACAAGGCGTCTGAGTTCGATCCGGTCTCTATATTGTAGATGTGCTCCAAGAGACGTAGAGACAGAAGGCGAAGTTCTGAGGATTCGGTCGACAAGTTTGCGATCAAGGAATTAAGGAGCAAATCCCCATCACCATCAATATCCATGCTTGGTGCGACCTCATTTTTGGGTTTATCAGTAATAGGAATTGGCGAATGCTTGAGGCTCTTTTCGTACGCTAGCAAAGCTTCTAAGAAGTTCGGCAAACGAGCATATCTAGGAGCGGCTGCACGCAACAATGGCTCCAGAGCTTTATCTGCCTCGCCAACTCCGCGGACCATCCTAGAAAAGGCAGTGAATCCTCGGCCGACGATGAAATGTGCTTCTTCTGGGGCAAGCGACGAAGACGGCCTCAGAGCGAGTTTCAGCTTCCGAAGAAGTATTTCCGCAATGCGAGCGTTTGTTGATGGGTGGACTTTGGTACACTCCAAAACCTCGAGAAGCGCGTTGTATTTTGGTAAGCATCTATCGTGCCATGTCTTCGGGCTTCGGTCGTACACGGCAGCCTGCTCTGGGAAAGGCTGAACCTCCAGTCTCTCGAACTTGCTGACAATTTGGTCCTGCCACGATTGAGGCAAAGCGAACCCATCCTTGCCGTAATTGCTTGGAAGGACTCCCGACGACACCATCTTAGGAAGTAGTACACATAATGTGTCGCCATTATCTTCAGACCAATGAGCAACAATAAATCTTCAACAAGTTAGATGGGAAATTCCTGAAGGTCAAGATGTACATACCTTTGGAACGGTTGGAAAGCCACGCTTCGGAAGCGTTCTGGGTCCGTCTGAGAAAGATACCAACAAAATGTGAGGAACCATTTGGCCAGTGGTTCTTTGGTCAGAGCGTCCATATATTTTGAGATGAAAGGAATGAGAGCGTCCATGGGACTATACTGAAAGGTGATAGAGACGCTGAGAATGAGTGAATTCCACAGTGCAGGATCTTGGTCATATTTCGACACGACGGTGGCGTTCTTGGACACTGCTTGAAGAATCTCGTACAATTTCCTGAGAAGCGTGGGCCAGTCATTAACTCGGGTGCCTTTTCGGACCCCGGCTGCAATCCCTATCGTTCGAGCAGATAGAAGCAGTCGTCGCAGCTCGTGATCCGTACTCAGCTCGGTGAAAGACGACACTGCAGCACTTGCTCTCTCAATGACCACTTCAAGAACATCCTTGAAGGTATCGGAGCTGGTGTGATGAATGATGCTCGTTAGAACGCCGCATATCACATCCATCCACGGAGATTTGTCTTCCGACTGCATGTCCTCTCCATCCAGGCTCCGAATCAAAGCTTCAAAAATCGCAGGACCAGATGTATGAATACTCAACCCATTCCCTTTCATAGCTTCCGCAAACATAGTCATTAACCCATGGTAGTAAAGATCAAATTGTCGAGTGCCGGAAATGCTTTGCAGGTCCGATTTTGCATGGTGCACAATGAGTGGAAGTGCCTTTTCTCGGTTGGCGGGAGCTCCAGCCTTTTTAATGAGGAAGCTCATGGCTTCAGCGGCAAACCGGGCAATATGTGTTTGTTGTCGATGCTTCCCCAGGAGAGGAGCCATCAAATCGTAGGTAGGCCGCAAGTCTGGTACGAGAAGTCTGGACAGGTATTTGAACATAAATGCCAGACATGTAAAGCTCCATTCAATGACCTCAACATCTTGCAATGTTCCAGCAATGGATGCGACCATCTCAAGTGCTTTCACATAATGCTTTTCGAAGCGTGTACCGAGATCATGTGCAAAGTCCGTCATTAACTCCAACAGAGGTTCAAGACTCTCCCTTTCCCTCTTTTCAATGTATGTGACCATCAACTCCATAATCTTGTCCTCGAAATGTAGAATTTGTGGTAGACTGTCGCATAATGGGGCAACTTCATGGGAGAATTCAATGAAGTTCCCGGACATATTCAACTCCTGCCATTTCTCCAAGCCTGCCTTCAAATATGAGGTGCTCGTGGAGAGGTCTTCGGCATCGATATCATAGCGGCGAACTCTTCGGATTGGATCGAGGGAACTGAGCTTCGAGATTTTTGTGGTAAAGGATTCCCAGCGGTGATTCTTCTGATGTAAAGTGCCCTTCTTGACTTTCCGGGTCTTGACAATTCTCCCGGATGAGGTAGGCATCCTGAGTCGCTGCTGTCGTGAGCTCTCAAATTTCGGGCGGCGACCGCAGATCGAATTGCTCTTTGAGGGTTTGGGAGGATTCGAGGAAAATTCACTAGCGCATGCTGAGGAGAGGTTGTAATGATAGTAAAAAGAGTATTAAATACTACTTGGGGAATTGATCGTAGAGAATCGTTGAATTGTCGTGAGCATATCGTCTGTAGACCAACTGCGATGAATTTTGGTGGTAGAAAAAAAAATATCTTATCGGCTCGATAAGGCTAGTCACAGCCTCGCGGCAGGTCCAGCCACACATAAGAAAAGAAGCCTTCAGTCGCGTCAACCAAGTCCAACTTCGCGACAACATCAACATCAACACCTCTCCGATCTTCAGCTTCAACTTAGCCAGAGATGGCGTCCAAGATGTGAGTTGCATGTTGCTCTATCACCACCGTCACAACTCGAGTCTCGTTTCCCCCGAGCGATCACAAAAGCTCCTCCTCTCCTCCGTCGACCTCCGCTAATATCTTCGACAGCATAGTTCTCGGCGACCTCAATGGCCAATTATCACCCGCATTCACGAAACTCACGACCTTACATACGAAAAACAACTTCTCACTTGCCATCATTACGGGCAATCTCTTCGCAGAGGATAATGACGCCGTCTCCAATCTCCTTTCCGGCAAAATCGCAATTCCCCTTCCCACATACTTCACCGTTGGCACAACTCCTCTTCCCCAACGAATAATCGAGAAGATCGAGAAAGATGAAGAAGTGGGTCTGGACTTCAATGTGTATTGGGAGCCTCTGCTGATTCTCATAGATCTGCCCAAACCTGCATTTCCTTGGGAAGCGAAGCACCACAAAGACCTCTGAAGGGATCAAGATTGTCACCTTGGGCGGTCAACTCGATGAATCGATAGTAGGCGGTCTATCCAAGGAGCAATATCTACCGTTTCACACTGTTGGCGATGCAAAGGCACTGTTTGGCGCAAACTCGGCGGACATCTTGCTCACTACATCTTGGCCAGCGAATATTCGCAACAGCTCCAAGATACCTATCCCCGATGGGACAAGGGATCCTCCTGGACAGCCGCATATTGCCGATCTATGTGCCGCTCTCAAACCCCGATATCATTTCTCATCCTCCGAAATCTTCTATGAGCGAGAGCCTTTCTTCCATAATCCTACTCAAGATGCTCCTGATGTTCGCCCGTTAACTCGATTCATTTCTCTCGCGCCACATGGGAATACATCGAAGCAGAAGGCGCTTTACGCATTTTCTATCTCAGCAACGCAGGATCCTACAGCCCCCCTACCTATGGGTACTACAAGATCGCCCTTTCAATCTGTTCCCAATGGCAAGAAGCGTGCTGCTCTTGGTCCCGACCCATATTCGAGGTATGGAAATCATGACAATGGTAACCGATATAAACGAGGAAAAGGTCGCCGTGGCGAAAGGCAACCTCCCCCTGGTCCGGACCAATGCTTCTTCTGCCTCTCTAATCCTACTCTTGCAACTCATCTCATCTCTTCCATCGGAGACGATGCCTACCTCACTATTGCCAAAGGTCCTCTGACTACATCTGAGACGAACGCTACTTCAGGTATCGACTTTCCCGCTCACACCCTGATCATTCCCCTCACACACTCCCCAACACTGGCTTTGATTCCTGAGGAAGACAATGCCAAAGAAAAAACTTTCGCTGAGATGAACCGATTCAAGACAGCCTTGGAAGCCATGATCGCAAAGCGTAGCAACAATCAGCTCGGAGCGGTCACTTACGAAATCAGTAAAGGAAACGGCGTTCATACGCATTGGCAGTTCATCCCTATGCCAGCAGGTACGATCCGCAAGGGCCTTGTTGAGGCGGCGTTCCGAGTCGAAGCTGAGAACCTGAAATATCCCTCTTTCCAAGTTCGGGATCCGGGAATCGGCAACGACGAGGGCGACTTTTTTCGGGTGTGGATTTGGACCCCACCGAGTGATGATGAGCCCGAGGCCAGCACAAAATGCCTGACAATGCCTTTCGATGAGAGTGTTCGCTTCTCGCTGCAATTTGGCAGAACTGTCCTTGCAAAGTTGCTGGGTCTCGAGAAACGTATTCAATGGAGAGATTGCTCGCAGACGGAGGATGAGGAGAAGAAAGATATTGAGGCGTTCAAGGCGGCGTTCAAGGAATTTGATTTTACCCTTTAAGCATCGATTGGATACCCAAAATTCACGGCGGCTGCATTTTAAGGGAGTTAACGGCGGCGGGCTATCAGCATAAAACTTTGGTCCCAGTTAGACCGGCATTGTACATTACATTACGAGGGAGGAGGTAGATACATATTCACGAATGAGACCTTGGGCACCATGCTTCTATAAGACGCGGCTCAACAAATGAATACAGATCTAGCGACGGAATAAAAGAATCTTATTATTTCAAGTTTCGTCCTGTCTTTCTACAAGAGTGCTCTCATTCTGAAGTATCTCAACAAAAGCCCTTCAAAGTTCGAACCAGATTATCCAAAGCCAAGCGGCAATAACCCCATAACTTCTTCTAATTCATCAAAATTGTTCCTCTCCTTATATCATCTGCTCCATCCCCATCTCCTCCCAAAGCCTCACCCCTTCAGCATCCAACTCCCCCTTCCACAAAACCGTCTCAAACATCGCCTTAACATACTCCCACCTCACCAACCCCAAATTCTCACAAACATGTCTGAACATCTCCACAAACCAATCCCTCTCCGGTCTACCCCCACTACTCACGGCACCAAAGCCCACCGTCCAAATAAGCTTCTCCCTATCCCTCAACTCATTTGCCCATTGCCACAGATCCCCAAGTTGTAAGAGAGCGGCTTGGAGTTTTGCGGTTTCTATGATGCGGAAATTGCAGACGTTGTCGCGCAAGTTGGAGCGCATGTAGATTAGGGCTGCGACAGCGCAGGCGTGGTCGAGTGGTGTGGTGGAGGGAAGTGGCGTGTGGATTAGGTCGAAGATGCGGCGCTCGAGGGCGTGGATTTTGTCGCTTGTTGAGATGTGGGGACGGTTTAGTGGATTGAGTGACTTTTTGATTTGGTCTAGCTCAGCGGCGAATTTTTTGAGCTCTAGGAGGACGGTGTCAATGGTTGGTTGAGTTGCTTGAGTGAGAGAACTTGAGGGTTGCAAGAATGTGAGAGATTGAGACGATGGTTGGAATGGGTATTGTGATGGTTTGAGGTCGAAGCTTGCGGAACTTGGTAAGGCAAAGTTGTCTTGTAGTAGGAAAGATTGCTCTTGGGGAAGTTCCGCGGACGGTGGAAGCTCCAGAGCAGGAAATCGAGGTTTCTGCCACAAGTCGTTCGCGGTATTCAAATCGGTCCTAGTAAGTAGTCAGCGCCATCCTTCATCAAGCTCGCATGAATACATGGGTAACGAAGTCTAGTCGTACCAAGCAATCAAACGCTTGAGGTCCATCGGAAAGTCCGCTCTCTCAAGCCCACCCCGCCTCCTCACCATCTCCTTCAAGCCCCTCATATGGAACTCAATACTCGGAAGCGCTCCATTAGCAGACTGCAATTCCAAAGTCAGTGGATATACATAGGAGAGGGGGAAGGAGAGAAGAGAGGCGTACCTCATAGATGATCAAGCTCGCAACCGCGCCAATCGTTCCATTGCTGCAACACTGTTTCGGATCCTGCAGTCTTTCGGTGATAATATGGATTGCAGTCGTTAAGTGGCTGATAGTTTCCGTTGGGCTTTCGTCCTGGAATCGCATTCTGTGGGTGGCGGAGTAATGTGAGAGGACGGCATGAAGGTAGGCTTTGTCTTGGACGGCTAGACCGAACCAGACTTGGCAATAGGGGATTAGGGGGGCGTCTACTTGTTTGTGGTCCATGACTGCTTTGACATCAGCACCGATCATTCAAGTGCGGATGGAAGCGGCGTACAGTAGTAACGAAACAAGATTTGCTCTCGAGGGGTTATCGGCAGTGCCATGGCGTTAAAGGGATCCATGGTACCGGAACTGGGCCCGAAAAGTGAACCTCTAAAGAACATCGGCGGCTCCAGCCGTGCTTCTTCTTGTTCACTGCCCTGCCGACTAAGCTCTAACGAACCTGGGTGCCCAGAGAAGGCTCCGGACTGACTGAACGCGATGCTAGTAGATGGTTCTTCGCCTGGCTCATCTTCTTCTTCATCCTCAATAGCCTTCCACTTGGAATGCGAGAATCTTGGCCCGAACCTAGGGGTACCTCCTATCGATGTCGGAGCGTCTACCGCGGGCTTAGTTGCCTCTGGCTCGTCTGATTTCAGGGACAGGATCGTGAAGTTCTGGCTGACCTGTGGTGGTTGGTTCGGTGTATGTTTCAAGCCCTGCGGCCCCAGTCTGAATCGATGAATCTGGCCTCCTGCAGCTGCAGTTGGGGGCTTCCTGGTCGTTGTTGCGGGGTTGGCACCACTTTGAGATTGCTGTGGCTTCGACCGGTATATATACCGGGAAGCATGTTTTCGAATTGCACGTTTGGACGATTCGTCTATCGTTACCGTGCTAGTGGTAGTTACGAATTGCAGGGGAGGGGAATCTTTTGTAGCCTCAGCCTTGGTAGTCCTTGGCGTCCAGTCTTCTGTTTCGATTGGGTTTGCTCTGGGAACTCCCGTAGCAGGATTTCTTGTGTAACCTGACGCCATGGGACTATATTAGCATTGGTGTTAACCAGGCAGGAATTACTTGGGTAGGGACACCTGATGACATATTTGTCCGTTCTACTTCTTGTGTGTATCAAAGTTTCTTTGGGTTGGTAATAAAAGTTCCCTAATGATTATTTATTCTGCTGTTTTCTCGTTGTCTTGGGGTTTCACTCATGTGGGGTACAAGATGAATTGGCCAGCGACTGTGGCGCAAGCTTACAAATGGCCCTGCATTTTTTGACATGGGTTCTTTATAAGTGTATTTCTTCACGCTGTTGCGACATCAAAACACTTCAGCCTTGTATTAGAAAAGACGAATATGCGCGAGTGCGCTCCTATCTCCCTGCTTAATTAGCATTGTCGGAGGTATTGACTGATGTTATAAGAACCCTGATACTGAGGTGCATATGGCGCTAGTCTAAAATAGGTTTCGAAAGCTTCAATTCAAAATCTCTACCCTTTCGTGCAGAGTTCAACCCTTCA
>NXFV01000462.1:0-56439 GCA_002803225.1 Gamarada debralockiae | reverse complement strand
CGGCCTTCTCCAGCTCTTCGGTCTTCCCCAGATATCACCGTACTGTCTAGACCTATCAACATTGACAAAACATCTCTGGGAGTACTTCCTCTTCCTGGTGGAACTGCCAACTTCGGCAAGCACGAAACTCCATCCTGCGGACGAGTTCGTGCGAGCTCAATATTAATCTTCATTTCAAGCTGAAAGCTAATGAAGTGCTTTGAAATTGAACATTATTTGGATAGTTCAAGTAACGATACCTGTTGAGAAATATCGACTATGATGGAGGGATAAGTAGAAGGTATTCTTTGGTCCCCGGAATCTTTCCTTTACATTCAGCAGCTGCTTGGGTATTGGGCGCTTTCGAATTCCCCATAGATTCCCACTCTAGCAACAGAACTTAATCGTCCCTTTGCCAAATGACGGACATAACCAATGTTTTGATCACTCGCTCGAACAGAGGTAAACATCTCCGTAACGTCAATATTGTCTTGTTGTCAATAAATTTGCTAATCATGAACCTTAATTGAGAATTGGCAAGGGCCTTCTGTCTGACTACCCCTCACGACGTAACCATGTCCTCATCGACGGCTACCGGCGCCTCCTCAAAAGCCCTCCATGATCTCCCTCATAGTGTTAACAGCAAGGTCCTTCCCGTAAAGATCGTCAGAGATTCAGAGACAGATGCGGTTAAACCAGTCCAGGCACTCAAATCTGAGCACGGCATCTCCAAACTGGACATCGTTATCGCCAATGCCGGTATTGCGGATTACTGGGGGCGCAGCACGTGTTACACCCGTGAATTCCACGCTCGAGCACTAGCAGGTCAACGTCATAGGACCATTACTGCTCTTCCAAGCTACCCACGAACTCCTCGATGCTTCACCCAAGCCGAAACTCATTGTTATCTCGTCGTCAGCGGGGAGCATTACTTTCCAGGAGAATCTTCCTGTAGAAGATACAGCTTACGGGTCTTCAAAAGCCGCTATCAACTTTGCGACTCGAAAGATTCATTTTGAGAACCGAAGATGGTAGTTTTCCCTGTCCAGCTGGGATGGCTGCGGACTGATGTGAGTGTTTCGAGCGATAGTGTAGTGATAGATGCTGATGTGAATAGATGGGAAATACTGCTTCGGTTGGTGTGGGCATGGAGAAGACTCCAGCCCCTTTGTAGGAAGGCGTTGACAGTATCATCAAGCAGCTTGACAAGGCTACCAGGGAGGAAACTTCTAGGAAGTTCGTTACTTTCGATGGAGAAACTATCTCATGGTAGGCGGCGGATGGCTAGCGCTTAAATACAGAGGTATAAGGCAAATTTTGTTGCATTAATACTTCATTTTTTGCGCCGCGGCTTTCAATGTCACTCCAAAAAGCTGCAGCTTCCACTTGATATTTATTGTCTCGATAAGGGAGACATTCATCGTTTCCTTGTCCTCGATTTACCTAAGTCCTACAAGTACAGTCTCTCTTTTCAATCCCCAGACAGCGAGTAACTTTGCTCTGAATATTCGTGCCGCTCACGGCGTCGACTTGGTTCTTGTGCTATCTGTGGCTGACAGAGCACCCAATTACTTTCTACCCCTGGGCCATCCTAGTCCGGAATTTTTGAGAAGCGAAGCCTGACCTATCACGTGGCCACGTGTCGCTGACTTTTAACGTCTTGTCCAACGTCTCTTCAGGCATAGTCAAGCAAAGACCGTTTATAGAGAACTTGGTAGTCATTTGAATCGAAATCCTTCCCAATTTTATCCTGCCCGAAATTTTCTTACTGAAGTGGAGAGAAATTTCGATCATGTCGAGATGTCAAGCGAAGGGCGCACGACACAGAATGACCACGTTCTACTAAGTAGTCAAAAAATCTTTCAAGAAATCTCTACTTCAAACGCTTTTCTTGTCCTACTGTCTCAATTGGTTGATTGTTCACATCTTTAAAAATTCCCACAAGTTGAATGCAAAGTCGAAGTTCGTCAAGGTTCGCCCCCAAACAGCGACTCTTTACCCTGAGCCCCACTTCCACTCCTCCTCAATCTAGCGACTGCAATTACCTCACACTCCAACATTCAAAAGATTATTTCCTCAAATTCTCCCCAAAAAAACGTCATCATGCATCCCAAACTATCTATCCCGACAGTCCTTTCCAAAATCACCGAAGTCTACTCTCCCAACCTCGTCGCGAACCTCAACCAAGAATACGACATCAAAGTCGCCCGAACGCAGGGTGGGTTTGTCTGGCATGCTCATCCCAACACCGACGAGTTCTTTTATATCCTTAGTGGGTCCTTGTCTATCGAGATTGAAGGCGAGAAGGGGCGGGAAGACGTTGTTCTTGATCAAGGAGAGCTTTTTGTTGTTCCCAGGGGCGTGAAACACCGACCGGTTGGAGATGCTGAAATTATGCTGATTGAGAAGTGTGGAGTTGTGAATACGGGAGATGCTGAGAAGTCGGAGTTGACGAAGGAGGTTACGGATGCGAGGCTTGGTTGAGGTAGAAGCTTGCCGTTGCACCACCTTTGGTTGCCACTTCAGAGGTCTCTTTATTGTTCATTAATATTGTAAGATCTGATAAGTGATGTTCAAGTTGAATCATTGAGCCTTCGGACCAGCTTTAATGCTTTAACGATTAAAATACTTCAGACTCCTTTTCAGAAGAGTTCAACTTGAATCGTCATCCCATCCACAGTCCTTGGAGTTGAGAATGTAAAATAAATATAGAGGTGGAGTTTTAATAAGAAGCCTTTTTTCAATAGCTGAGGTGTGGGACAGTTCAGGAGAGGTTGGGACAGGTTAATGGACCAGAAATCCTACCTAAAACATCCGGGAGAAAGCTCTCAATCACTCATACACGCTCGAACATCTAAACCAAATACTCAGAAATACTCAACAAGCCAATATTCAAAGCACTCCGAGCGACGCAAATACCGATTGGGGCTCCGAGTAAAGAAACTTTTGTGATGCGGAAGGAAGGGTCGCGGTAACGGAAATCACTCGTAGAGAGCAACCTGGGAGGCACGGACAACAGATTTCAAAGGTGTTGTTATGAGAACCCTGATACTGAGGTGCATATAGCGCTAGTCTAAAATAGGGTTCGAAAGCTTTAATTCAAAATCTCTACCCTTTCCTACATAGTTCAACCCTTCTGTTATATCTACAGCTTGATACAGTTTATTGCTGTTGCCTGTCCTCATAGCTATTTGCCTGTACCGATATCTTGTTGCTTGTACTGATAGCCTGCTGCCTGTCCCTAGATATCACTGTACCTTCTAGACCTATCAACAGAAGGCACATATACGATGTCGTGATGATGGAGATAGATTACTTCGATGCAGCAGCAATTGGAGTGTGAATGACGAATCACTAAAGCTGTTCCAACTCTCCCAATTTGTGCCTTATTGTGAAAACCCGCCTGACTCAAATGACCTCCGATTATCTATCAACTACCAATTTAGATTTCCAACCGTTTATACGTGAATAGCCCAAAGACTGCATGCGTGATTCAACATAAATTCTTTTCAAAATCTCCGTCAATCAACTCTCTTCAAATTATACCCGGCTACTGTAACATTGGCCAGTACCTCATAACGGTACGCAACACTTTTTCTTGAATCTGGACTATTTGCTCGGCTTAAGTCAGGATTTGTCCGTCCATTCAGTTTCAAATATTTTTTTATTAGTTTTCTGTTTAGAAAAATATCGTTGTATTTGCTAATGGTACGGAAACTATAGAGGGTCCATCATATAGCTGTATGATGCAGAGCCCTAATACTATGCGTAGGAAGATTGTTTTTACCCAATGACGCTCTTTCATATCTGTTACCAAGTTGAAATACACGGCAAAGGCGACCGCGGTAAAAAGAACAGGCGCTACCCTCAACCCTTCCACGCATTCACTACCAAACAGACGCCAATTGGTGACGCTAAGACTCAAAGAAAATCGTACCCTCATTTGGAGGGTTAAGCTATAAACAGTCAGATACCACCCAGTAACAACCGACATGAATTACAAGTTACAAGGCTTCTACTACTTACTGTCATCCTGTTTGGTGAATATTTTTGCCCATAGCTAGTTATGAAATTCGTTCATATGCCGCGTCAGCAAGTCTGGTCGACTGAAAGTGTTGTCGGAACCACGCCGCCGGGAACGGCAGCCGAGCCCGGGACAACGGTATCGTCTTGCATGAGGATCATGTCGTGCGGAGTGGCGTAATAGATCTTTGGGAGAGTCATAGCTCCAAGCACAGTCCTGGACCGAACAAGCGTGAGCGTGTCTGTAGGCTTGGAAATGGCGACTAATAGAATACATCAGTGATCACGAAGCGTGAGATACCAATTCATTAGACTGACCTTGCATCGCCGAGCCTTGGGAACGTTCTTGGGCACTTTGGGCACTCGAAACGGCCATTTGGGAGGGGCAAAGGTACGACGGGCTGGGTGACAAGTCCAGCCTCGGATCGAGGTGATGGTGATGCAAGCTTGTTTGACTTCGACCCGTTTATAGTCTCGAAACGCGTCGTCGATTGCGATTGAGGGGATATGGTAGTATGGTTTCCGCGCTCGTCATCCAACAAAGGACAAGAGACAGAACCTGGGGGAGTGTCGGAAACAAAAGAAACTTCGCGCGCCGCACTCTCAACTGCGTCGTTTTGGCTTGCATCGGAGACCGACTTGGAGCGATCACGATCCAAGTCGGTGCTGACATCGTAACGTTCCACGGCAGCTTCTCCCCAAGTGACATCTGGTGATGAACGCTTGGAAACGTCTATCAGTGAGGGTGTGTTTAATACATTTGGAGGATTATAGAGGTCGGATCGCGGATCCAACGTTGGCGGATTATCTGACTGAAGGTGACAATCAAGACAAAATGAGTTGAGGATTTGGCGAGGTTGCGCGGTCGACCGCTTGAGGAGCGGTCACCCGCGACTTGATGGCTTGAGGTTGCCCTCGAAGAAAGTTGCGCCTATGCCAGGCGCTGATGGCGGCAGAGGCCGCGGAAGAATTCACTCCAATCGAGCAATAAAGTGGTTATGGAAAATCCACCTGAGAAGGCTAAGGAGCGAGAAGCACGGCGACAGGAAGACATTATTATACCTGAGGTGTGTCGCACTCTTGCCAGAACTCCACTAAATATTATCAGAGGCCACCAATCAGGGCACCTAAGTTTATCTCCGAAATCAGCCTATTGCGAACTCGTGGATGTGGGAGGGCTTGGTCGCCTCGGCAGCCTCATGGGAGGCCGCCAATGAGAAAGTTCTCTCTTCCGTGCTCGGCCGCTCCAGCGTAAATCAATGCACCAAAGGGAAAAGTCGATGCAGCAAGAACACGATACAGTTTATAAGTGTTGATTGGCGGCCTCTGTAGCGGATGAGCCAACCAAAAAGTCATTTATCAAGGCTGTATTAACTTAGACCCAGAATGGTCGAAGGAAATCGGAGAGACCCGACCAAGGGTCAAGTACCGCTGAGGATATTTCCGTGCAGTCTGAACCAAACTCCCTTATCCCGACTTCCCAGGGCGTACAGCATATATCGTCTTGTCTTTCATCTTAAATAGCAGCAAGTATAGTTACCAGCCACTTGAAATCGATCGGCTTGAGAATCCAGCGTCAGAGCCAGTATCGACATATTCATTTCGACGGCGTTCCGTCAGAGACGCAGAGACTGCAATAATAGGCATTCTCCCGTATGAAGCTGCGTGCTGGGATATAGGGGGAGCGGTTACGTTCTCAAATTCTCTGATCAGACTTGTGGCTTCCGTACCATCTACAAGTGGCATATGAAGAAAGTCAGCATGTTTAGATTCCTTGCCCTTGGAGGAACGAGTCGGATAAGGTCAGTACGGATCTGAGACAGAGCTTACCTGAATATCCATTAAGATAACGTCGAAAGCCGCAGTGCTTTTGTAAAAGCATCAACGCAATCACGACTATTAACTGCCACTTTTACCTCATGCCCTCTCTTTCTCAAACAAGTCTCCAAAAGTTGACTATTCAACGGATTATCCTCAGCAACTAAGATGCTGAGCTTTTGCTCTTCTTGGCGTGTGCTTGACGCGGGGAAGGGAAATCAGCCAATTTCTGCGGAGATTAGACTCATTAGACTAGCGCTGCTAGATAGGGTCATTGATGTCGAATTGGTAGGTGTGGCCGGGTTTGATGGTGCAGCACCGTGAGCTTTCCTTTTGTCGCCGAACCCTCGATAGTACCAAGCGCTGTAGATGGGGACACTGTTAAAAGTTGTTCCGAAGCATTTTGTGGATGAATGGGATTTGGATCAGTGGGTGGCTTTGGGAGCGCAACTGCATTGGGCAGCCTTCTCTTCCAAAGTGTCCTAGGAGGGCCTTTCGAAACGGAAGAGTATAGAAACTGTCGTCCTTTCCCCCGTACCCTGCGAAGAAATACTGATCTGCCCATTGTTAAGGCTCACGAACCTTGCAGTGACCGCGAGCTCGAATCTAATTTCAGGATCTCTTGTTCTAGTTGTTCAAGCTGATTGTGTTGACTGTAGAGGGCTCTCCTCATCGTCCAGAACCCGCTCAAAGTCTAGGAAAATACTGTTCAGTTGCTGCTCGGAAAGACCTTCACCCTCATCTTGGAATGAGACTTCAATGAACGAGCTTGCTTTGGTAGTTTTCGTTTCGTCCATGGTTATTCGCACAAAACCCCCTGTCGAGTGTTTGATGGCATTGGCTAGCAGATTTGAAACAACAATTCTCAAGCCAGTAGGATCGCGTATTACAATCCAGGGAGTGGATATATCTGCTTCAAACACCACATGGATATGTCTTTGGCAGACTCAATTTCGAAAGCGGCTATGGCTTCGGAAAGAACATCCCTCAAATCAACGTTATCCTCATGGACACTGAAATCGGCATCCTCTGCCTCGGTCAGATTCAGTAGGTCGTGACAACAAACACCAACGACTTCGATGCTTGCAGCCATTTTTTTTTTTTTAGATGGTACCGTGCTGGCTCGTCCAAGGTCTCCTCAAGTGCTTCCAGGTAGTTGACGATGCTGTTCAGAGGCGTCCTGACCTCATGGCCTGCGTTACGGATGAGTAGTCATGTCATTCGATTCTTCTGAACAATAGGTTCCTTTTGTCGCCAAACTTCGATAACCTGCCATAGAGAATGCTCAAAACCGTAGCTGACACAACTAAAGCGAGTAAGTGCCTTTCAACGAAAATGTGGTAGGGATTGTAATTAGCCTTGATCTTCAGTCCATTCCCTGCTTGTGCCTACAATAGTCTCCCTCCATCTTTTAAAGCTACTTCGAGGCTCGACGTAACTGGAATCAGGATGCGTATTCTTTTCGTGTGGATTGCCCGCCCAATTTTATCTCCTTCAATCTCCTTCAATCTCCCTCGTCTGAAGAAAACAAGAAAGTCGGCAACTGAGGCGGCTAGAGGAATGACCAGCATGTCCGATATTACTGACAACCCAGGGTGATGATTAATGTCCTCGAAGTCTTTCGCGACTTCGTAAGAGGAAGCAACAGCAGTGAAAGCCCGCTTCCTAATGTAGTGGAGTAGGGCAATGGATTCACCGAACGCAAGGAGTTTGGCAATTGTTCTCGCTTCTCCTTAAATAACGAGAAATCTCAAGTCTGCGCCGAACATGTTCAGGAGATCCGAAGAGGAGGCGGCGATGTAACTTGAAGGTGAGGTTTTTGGGCAAGGAGCCTGGGATAGCGGCTTCCGTACCGTCATTCGAGACTCATATATCAATTTCTCAATATTCCTACTTGCAATGCTGCCCAATCCGGACAAAGCTCTCTCACGGGCATTTGATACGTGCATCCCTGAGGCATAGTTGTGACAGCTAATCAAACCCCAAAGCTTACCTCCAACCATCAAGGAGATCGACATACTTGCCCGAACTCCCATATTTCCTAGATACTTAATGTGAATGGGACTCATCGCTCTCAGATATGAGTAGTGGCGTGTTGGCGTCTTCGGATGTACGGCAAACGAGTCTTGCCGTCTCTTGCTCCCTGTCGTAAAGCACTTGAGTAGTATTAATCATGTAAAACTCCCGTGCTTGCTCTGGGATATCTGCAGCACGGAAGTAAAGCCCTTTGTAGGTATCGGTGGAGGCATGAAGATCTACCAACTCACTCACGACAGACCCTGGGAATTCAGTGAAAGTACAACGAAATGGCGAGAGGAATATATGTATGAAATATGAACCATATTAACTTTACATAGTGCCTTGCAGCCAGGCAATGTTCTGCAAGTATAAATTGACTGGGAGTAAGATTTTGACTAGGAGCCTAATGCGTACCTGAAGAATCTTCATCAAATTGGTACACGATCGTCTGATGGTAGTGAGCTCGTATACTAATCTAACGACGATGTCCAGGAGGCTAGACAGGGAACCGGCCGTCAATAATTGGCCTTGGGTCTCAGTCGGAATACGAAATAACTCCATTGGAGCCAGTTTGTGCGACACTTTCCATGCGACCTGTACAGAATGAAGAGGTGCATTTCTGCTTGTTGTCGAAGACAGGCGATCAACATCGATCACTTGATGGTCCACTATGTGAGCGGGCTTGTCTGGGAGGCCATTGTTGGGAGGATGTTCAGCATTGAAGACATCATACTCAGGCTCGAATTCGCATAGCATGAGATCTGATTGCTCGTTCGGGTGCAGTGCACAAAAGAGAGGAACAGGGTTCTCTGAGCAAAGATTTGAGTAAAAGCGCGAAGACGTCCTGATAACCCTTTGAATTATTGGATCGAATAGTGCAAACACAAATGAAGAAATCTTCTCTTTGACTTTGATTCACTACATAACGGGGGGGGCCAGTAATTGCTTCGTTAGGAGTATTTGCTCCCAAGACATGTTTCCAGAGCCACTGCTCCCACTGCTCCCGAAACAGTCTCAAATAGCAAATGTTTTGCTCCCCAGCCATAAACTTACAGACATCGGTGAAGCATCGAAGCTCGAACAGACTCTCTGGCTCAAACCCAGTTACGCCCTCAGTGTTTTCGCTGGCGATATACACGAGAAAACGGCCACTTTCACTCTCTCTCATAGCGATCAAGCTCTAAAGCGTTGGTTAGCTCCGGGGATATGGATCGGTTCGTCCTCGCATCAATAGATCTTCGGGCCGTCCGAAGGTCTTGCGGAACTGTCATCCTTGTCGGCTGGAAGATACCTAAATCTGGTTGTAACATAGCACTTTTCGGAACCCGATGCTTCTTCTGCCAAATCGGTGGCGGAGGCCAAAAGCGCCGCAGTATTGATTGACGAGAGAATGGTAGGTATGGCAACGTTGGTGTTCTTGTTCGTAGAACTTGTGAGGTCGGTGTGATCCTGGGTGTGATTTTACCGGACCCATGTGCATGGTGATTTCTGCGAGTGCTTGCTTCGACAAGTAGTGGATTTGAATTCGAGATTCGGACTGGGAAGACACTTACGATTCGGGCAGAGCCTCCAGAAGGGGTTTCCTGCAAATTCTTCGATATTTTCAGCCAAAATTTAGGTTCGAGTTCTAGCTCACGTGCGTCGTGAGAAGCCACGCTAAGCAGATACGTACCTCCTGCTGATTGGGCGTATTATTAGTATGAGGCGTCAGAAGGTATGAGATTAGGCGGTTGACGGGTTGGGCGGTTAATTCTTCTAAAAATAAGGTCCAGCCTGCCAAGCCTGCATGGCAGAGGCGGTTGGCTAGCCATGCTGGCCGATCTGCTATGTTTGAGCGGTTGGCCCGTGAATCTTTCTACATGTAAGGCTTTTTGATGAACTGTGATGTTGGAAAATTTCAATGTAGGTTGACTAATTATAAACTTACACCTCAATTGATCTCAAAAGGCAACCATTCCATTTCTTATATCATCTTTGCTGCCTCTCTGCGTGCGGCATTTTCACAAGCATTCAAACTATCTAATCCGTGATGGACCCAGTCCTCGTAAGTCTGGATCGCCAATTGATAGTGCCTTGCTAACAACACAACAAATTAGAATCCAACAACAGACGCAGCCACCGATGCAGCTCAAGTGGCAAATTACCTTCGTACATACAATACTTTCGATGACAATGATTACGACCGAACCAATCCTCCGTCTAAGATAGCTATAGCTGTTAGCTTGGTTGCAGCTATTGCCATGCTTCTTTTTATTTTTGCAGTTGCTTTCGAAGGCGCCCTGGGTACCAATTCTTGGGAGATAGATGGAAAAGTGGGTTAGTCTCCTAGGAATGATAACCACACATCGGGATCCCTTAAATAGGAAATATGCCGAGGAAGGGCGTCGCATAGAGATAAAGAACGTGTCTTGCTGTCGAGACAGAAGATAAGGAGAGGAGGGTACACAACATCTAGAACGCAACACTAAAATTGTATCCATCTTGGTGGACTAGTTATATTTGGCTCTAAATTTTTCCTCTCGACCACCTCATACCTCGGCATTTTTCAGCCCATCTACTCCAAAATACCAGACCGGCTCCCTGGAAACATCATGAAATTGCGTGACGCCTTCTCGACCCCTTCGTCTCTAACATCCAGCCAAACATCATTGAATAAAGCTAAGAATTTATTGAGAGACTCGCACAAATACGCTTTGCCGGCCTACTCCACCAACCTTTACCATTCAAGACCTCCAGAAAGCAGAGGAACTGTGGGCCAGGGGCGGTCATTTTGATCAATAGACATTGATGGAGTACACCTCAGTGCTGTGTTAGAAACCATCGATGTCGCGGGGAAGGGTATCTGCGGCACGAGCATCTGCATGGCGATGAAAAACTTCCTTAAGTGGGGATTCTGGGTGATTGGCGACTGGCAAGATGAGAGACGTTGCAGGGGAAGTTGACAAATTCGCGCTAGACCGTCTGCTCTCGTCCGTTGCCAGGCGGAGTAATGTTGAATCTGTAATTTTTTACCCAAGCAGCTAAGGAATCAACTCTGGTTATCGGTGGATTTGTGTGAACATATGCGCATTAAGGTCTTGTCAGAACCACGTTGACACGTTGCCTCGTGGGTATGTTCAGCGCAAATGGCAGATAGGCATAAGGGTACGACGGTCTGGAGTCGATTCCTCAGTAGCACTTGCCAGTCGCAGTATTCTACGAGCGCTCCCAGTCCAGTAACAATGATCTGCGATGCCCATCTTGACAGTTATAGCAGGTAGCGCGAAGGGAAAACGCGGTGTTGAGGGCGGATATGTCAAGATGTGGTCGGAGAGTATCACTTATCGTGTTGTTGTAACACCTCTTAGCTAGTAGGGTTGGTAGGAGGTCAAGCTTACCGAAATGAAGTAACAGGGGGACGATTCCGACTTCTTGCTCTAGCAGCACTTATTATAGTCTGTGCAAGACGTATAAAGTAGTTTAAAAGTGGGATAAAACAAGCCAAGTAAATCAACCTCTGAGGCCCTCTCTAGAGGTGTTACAACAACACGATAAGGGATTGTTTTGGAAGCGAAGCAAACAAAGCCAAAATTTTTATGATGGACTAGGGCAAGTTCACGTGATTTCAGGCATAGATACCTCCACAGACTCGGGATTACAGGTGCAAAGACATTTAGACCACCAAAATTGTGCAGAAAAACATCACACCTCCAAGCATGACGCTTGGAATCCTCCAAATACCCGTACGCCTGACCCAGATTTCGGTGCCGATATGATGTCCATAGACCCGGAGGCGGTAGAAATGAACCTTTTTGACGTTGTCGCTGTCACCATTTGTGTAGCGGATACGGTAGGGAGCTGTGGGAATGTGCGATCAGTCCAAAGGGTTCCGGTACGGAGGAACACGAGGAAGAGAAGAACACTTACGAGGACGTGCCGGTCACAGTACTGTGACAGTTGTTGTGTTGCCCTCTTTATCTGTAGTAACGACAGTCCTGCAAGGAACCATGCAGTAGTGAAAGTGATATTTTGACCACCGCTTTTGGTCGCTCGCCCGGCCTGGTTTTCAGCCTAACTTAGCCTGGCGAATCAGGGGAGGGTTTGCACTTGCATTGTTTTGGCGACAATGCAGCAAAAGTTGCCAGAAATATCGAGAAGTCTTCTCCAAGCTTTATACTAAATAAAACATCAGAGAATTGTAATCGATTCTTTCCTCCCACCTCCTGAGACAAACCACTCGGGATCCACCTTCGCAAGACCAATTCGCTCATATTGTCTTCCATTCCTAGCTGCTCGCAGAACCAATATGTCCTCAACATCCTGCAACACATACAAGCATTCGACTTCTTGCGTTTCCCCCACAGCTGGTGCGAGGTCCACGATATCAAGGTAGAAAGTTGCTATTCGTTTCCCATCAACATCAAGCCTCATCAAAAGCCCACTATTTTTCTCCATCCTACACATCTGTGCGCTCTTGAGCCACCCCGTGAGTTTCATATTCCCATCTCTAAGCCGCCCATAAGGATCTTGCCCCTCAGGAGTGAGGTGAAACTTCACGTCCTCAAGCATGCTCTTCAACACCGGACCATCATCTAAACAATCACCAACGCCTTCGGGCTTTGGCGGAGCCCGCATCTTAATCCTCCCATTTAAGCTTGCCCAGCTCCAGGACGGCGCTACATATCCCTTCGGTCTCATCAAACAGCCTGGTGTGTTAGGAGCCCAGAGCAAACACTCAGCTATACTACCGCTGAAGATTCCCGCGTAATACTCTTGCCCATGTCGTTGGCCAAGATATGATGCTAGCCCTGACAATGCAGGGAGTTTGTCGGATTCGTACGTAAGATGGAGATAGGAGTACGTCTCCGCGGTTCCGAGCCAATGGTCGCTGAAATAGAAATCTTCCCATCCTTTGGATTCTTTGAAAGGGTCGGACCTTGTAATCACTTTGCGGTTGACTTCGAGGATGGATCCTGCCTTGCATTGCTTGAAGCTATCAGATATATTTAGTTGTGCGATAGGGATGAACATACCCATTGTAGTTGATATGGCGTGTAGATTATCTTCCGACGTGACAGCAATTGCTCCTGCATCACCCATCCTCTGGTTAAGAGATCCAAATTATCAGATAGGATGGGTTCGGATGCACGGATAAACCAATCCCCGGCAGGCTTGCCACTCTCAGATTGGTAATGCATCTTTACAGTAGGCAAGGTAGGTGGTGTCCGTCTACGAAGAAAGCCTTCAGGCCCCTGGCCAGGGCCAAGCGATCTCGTTGATGTTGCAGCTGCCATGATTGTGATGGTAGCTCGGTGATAGATTTGTCCCATCAAGGCTGATTGTCGTTCCCAATCGGCAGCATCGTCTTGAATGATGCATAGCGAATCAATCCAGAGATACCGAAATCCGAGCTTTCGCGTGACTTTGACAGCATCTTGGAAAGTCTTTGGCATTTCTCTCAAGTTTATCCCGCGCTTCCTGTCTGCCATAGATGATGTGGTGGTCATGAAATGTTTGGACGGGTCGATAGGCCCTGTAGAGGGTGACGGAGTCAGTAGTTACTTCAATGGAAAGAATTTTGAGCATCTGCTCCCGAGATCTGATGTAGGGGCCATAGGCTCCAAAATAGTTCAGGATAGGAAAGTGTTTCCTCTCGCGATAACTTACATCTGTGGCTCAGCGTGATGTATTGGCCCTTGGCACCAGATGACTCAACCAATTTGATATTTGAGTTATCCGACCCAACGTCTACAATCCTCGATGGCAGCTCCGAAATTTCAGTTGCAGATAAATCTTGATTTCTCTGCCAAATTTCGTTCATACTACACTCTTTATGATTACTGACGCAATAATCCAACCACTTTGAAATACTCTCAAAGCTTTCCCGGCTTTCCACATCAGCTGGAAGTCTACCAGCCACGGAATTCGATTCTGCGGCTTCACTCCCTTCTTCAGCAAAAGCCAACAGATTCACGCACCTCCTGCCACATTGAACAACGATATTGTGCAATTGTGGAGCCGAAATCTTCAGGTCAACATATGCGGTGTGCGTGCTCGCCAACAAGATGGGAGCATCATCTTGAAGGGGCGCGCCGGGGGTGTGTTTATTGTCCAATAGTGCCTTGCACATCAAGCAACACAATTCACAATCAGCAGCGGACTTCTGCAGACCTATGAAGGATGTATGATGCGAATTGCATGCCTCTGGTTTGGAGGTGTCCGTAGAACCAAATTGGGTTCTCTTGAGTGTCCATGGTGAAATTTGTTGACAAAATGAGCACAGAGGCATATAGAATAGAGTGGGTTTGCAATTGGAAAAAGCCTTTGTTGATGGAAGAAGAAGGCCGAAGGAGGGAATGTGCTAGTACTGATATGGTCCACTAGGGGCGGAGGAGTGAAGGTCTTGTCGGCAGCTGATCCAGTTGCATTTCGCCTGGTTTTCAGGGCCCCACTTCGCCCAGCGAATCAAGGGAGGGTTTGCACTTGCATCGATTTTGTGCTCGGCTGGCTAACTTGCGATGAACTGCTAAGGTGTTGTCGAATGAATCTGACAAATTCGTTCAAAAACAGAAGAAATCAAAGCTCTAAAAGTTGTGCGGAGGAGGCCCCTGATGCGTATCTGCTCCGAGCCTCCAATACGCAGACGGTAGCATGGATAGAGTCAAGGAAAGTCTATTGTTTTGTACAGAGAGCACATCCACGATATGCCTCAAATGCTAAGAAGTACACCATTATTTGCCCTTTTTGACCCAGTCCTCAACAGCTCCCCTTCCCGCGCTAACCTTGTCATCCACAATGTTCACAGCTTGTTGGGTATGGACTCTCGCCATATGCCAAGCCTTCTCAACTCCCTCTCTGGTCCTGATATGTCCGTCTGCAATGGCCGGAAATCTCTGCTCGTACTTCCACAGTAAATCTGCAACGTTCCTCATCGTAATCGGCAGCACAACCCATCCGGCACCAATGCCGACTGCCAATGGAACAGTTGCTCTCAGCAGGATGTTTCGATTTCGAGTCACGATACTTCCAGTCATGGCAGCAACAAGAATATATAGTGAGCCTGGCATAAGCTTCTCTCCCGATTGAGGCGGAGGTGCTAATGAAGCGACTGTGCTTGTGAAGCTCTCTTCGAGGTGCAAGGCCGAATCCATCACCTCGTTCACTTTGTTCTCTGCAGCGGCAACGTGCGCATGGAGGAAGAGACGGGCCTTTCCAATTTGTGCAGCTAGACGGTCTGTAGGTGTTGGAGAAGTGGGCTTTTTGGGAGTTTCTGCTGAGCCGGATGAAGGGGTTTGCATCGGAGGGGCTGGAGCGGCTTCGTAGTCATCGTAGATGGGTTTCCTTGACTACAAAACTTAGTAGAGAACATCGACCAGGGTAATTGAGCGTAAAAGCATACCTCAGACCCCTCAGGTGCCTCTGCATGGAGAACAGTCTTGGGGAAGAGCGCTATTCCGCCGATGATGGCAACGGCCGCTGCGGGCGCAACGCGCTGGATCCTGTTAGTAGGCACTCAATTGAGCATCGGAGTATTCTTACCGGCCGCAGGAATACCCTCGAAGCCATATCTCAATTGGCGCTGATGGGGAGGGTTCAATTAAGAGAATTGGTGGTTGAAGTCCGAGGTTGTGAAGCTCAAAGCTTGTGATGTCGCGTGTTTTTATGCAAGCTTGCATAAGCGGCTCATAAATATTTTACTGTCGTACACCTCGCCGCCGACGTCGAACTTCGACATTGTTTTGCAAATATTTGGAAAAGGACTCGATAGGTGGAAGGGATGTTTAAGACCGCAATTAAGAGACCTTGGATATGCTCGAAATGCATTCAACAATCCCAGGCCCGACGGCGCCTTGCGACTGCCGCTTCACAATACTACGAACCTCGACCAGTACCAGTTAACAATGCAGCTCCAGGAGCTCAACACGATGACCGAACATTGCGGCAGATATTCGATTCCCCGAATTTCTGGAAAGATTTCTCCCAGTCCTCGAAATACGGCTATAACAGTCGGAGCAGTGGCTTATTCCAGAATCGATACCTTACGGAACCGAAAGGCTTCGAAGTCTTTGCGAATACCAGTCTGCAGAAGGCAAAGAGGATAGTGGAGAATGTTCTGAGCGCATCATCTGTGGAAGACTACAAACATGTTGCGCGAGACTTGGATAGGCTAAGTGACTTGTTATGTCGAGTTATCGATCTATCGGACTTTGTTCGAGCAACACATCCGGATCCTAGGATCCAAGCGGCTGCGACGAAAGCATACTCCATGATGTTTGAGTATATGAATGTTTTGAATACGACTACGGGGTTGAATAAGCAACTAAATGTGGCTATGAATACTCCGGAGGTGGTTGCTACCTGGAGCGAAGAGGAAGTTGTGGTGGCAGACATCTTGAAGAGAGATTTTGCCAAGTCAGCTATCGATCTGCCCAGAGCACAACGGGAACGTTTTGTGACTCTGTCGCAGGAGATCAGTGAGGTTGGGCCGGACTTTGTGGATTACATGGCCCCGGAGAAGGGGGCTTTGACTTTTCAAAGTAGCAAGTTGAAGGGAATGGATCCCATGCTTGCGAGACAATACACACAATGGGGTCAAGTCACTCTACCAACGATCGGTGGAATTGCAGCTGCGGCCGTGCGTTCTGTACAAGATGAAGAAGCCAGGAAGGAAGTCTTCATGGCTTCTCGAACATCGTCGTCTAAGACACTTGAAAGACTGGAGACTTTGCTAAGGAAGAGAGCTGAGCTGGCAAAACTCTCGAGATACGAGAGCTACGCTCACTTGACCTTGGGGGACAAAATGGCAAAATCTCCAGAATCTGTTGATCAATTTTTACTGGCATTGTCGAAAGA
This sequence comes from Gamarada debralockiae, assembly GCA_002803225.1. Taxonomy (NCBI): domain Eukaryota; kingdom Fungi; phylum Ascomycota; class Leotiomycetes; order Helotiales; family Hyphodiscaceae; genus Gamarada; species Gamarada debralockiae. Next base: position 39,768 of record NXFV01000462.1, on the reverse strand, counting down.
CAACAGTCCTGTGGCTAAGCTTGAGATGGCTGAGCTTCTGAAAGCAAAAATGACCAATCCCAATGCGACGTCTCCAGTCCTCCAGCCATGGGACAAGGACTACTACATGACACAAATCTTGTCCACTATAAGATCAAAGTCACGGAATCCAGACTTCCTCTCAGCATACTTCTCGCTCGGGACAGTCATGCAAGGTCTCTCGAGATTATTTACACGCCTCTACGGAATTCGCTTTGTACCTCACGAGACAATGCCGGGCGAGACCTGGAATCCAGACGTCCGACGAATCGACGTCGTCTCCGAGACAGACGGCCACGTCGCTGTCCTATACTGCGACCTCTTCTCCCGACCCGGAAAATCACCCAATCCTGCACACTTCACTCTCCGGTGTTCTCGAGAAATCACGCAAGAAGAACTCGCAGAAGCAGTATCCTCACCGAGCCAACTCTTCGCAACACCCGAAGAGTCAGCCAACGACGGCATGGCCTTCTCCAAATCCTCCGGCGTCCTCAAACAACTGCCAACAATCGCACTGATTTGCGACTTCGCTACCAATAGTAATATTGTGAACCAACCATCACTCCTCAGCTTCACGGAAGTCAGCACGCTCTTCCACGAAATGGGTCATGCGATACACTCCATTCTCGGCCGGACGTCCCTGCAAAATGTATCCGGAACTCGTTGCGCGACTGATTTTGCTGAACTGCCTTCAGTGCTCATGGAACACTTCGCTGCCGATCCTTCTGTCCTTACCCTCTTTGCTCGCCATTATGAAACGGACCAACCTCTTCCTTACGAAATGGTCGCCGAGAAACTTGCTCTAGATAAGAAATTCGAGGGCTCGGATACGGAGAACCAAATCATACTCTCGATGGTGGACCAAGCTTACCATTCCTCCTTACCACTCTCACCATCCTTCAATACTACTCAAATCTACCACGAGCTCCAGCGCACGCATGGCGTGTTACCCGTTGACCCGCCTGGGACAAGCTGGCAGGGGTTCTTTGGACACCTGTTCGGATACGGAAGTACATACTACAGCTACCTATTCGATCGTGTCTTGGCAAAGCGCGTCTGGCAGGTGGTGTTCAATGCTGGCAAAGGAGGTGGAAGCGTGGACAGGGATAATGGGGAGAGAATGAAGGAGCGGGTGTTGAAGTGGGGTGGGGGAAGAGATCCTTGGAGGTGTTTGGCGGAGGTGCTTGATGATGGGAGGGTAGAGAACGGTGGGGAGAAAGCGATGGGCGTTGTAGGAAGTTGGGGCGTGAAGGAGAACGAGGGTTCGAGGTAGAGGGTTTGTATAATATGTACTATCTCCTGTCTCACTAGAAATACATTGTAAGGTTTTATTGTGATATTTCAAGCAATGGAGGGTATCGATCAAGTGATGAGTTGGTAAGCGAGGATCTTGCTCTCATTCTTGAGATTTGTCGTCCTAGGCCTCGACGTCCACCTTCCCATCGCCATGCCTGGGATGCTCTGCAGTCCTTAGCCTTTCTCCTTCTTAGACTCTTCATTCATATCATCTGGCTCTCGCTCTTGGGTCTCCACCTCAGATTCATCCTCCTCGCTATCCTCCATAGGTAGGTTCTCAGGGTCCTCCCAAGGATTACTAAACAACCCCTGCGCCTAATCTAGGTTCACATCAATATCCCCATCCATACCAAACTCGACGCCGCTTCTTACCAGTATCTCCATAGAATGCCCGGTTGAACCTATCAATCTTCCCCTGGAGCTTTTCCGGATCCTGGGCAGCTAATCTAGCCGCAGCTCTCTCGGTTGCGCCTGTAATTTCGGGAAGTACATCTCGAGCGGGATTGCCGTCCGGTAAACATCCATATATTCGTCAAGTTTCCCCATCATGCCCATTTCTGCTCCCGTCTCGTTTCTAATATATAGAACCAAGAATCGCTCCATCGATCAATCTAATACGGAACTGTTTTGAAGGGAATTTTCCCATGGAGAGAAATGTTCGAAACGAGGTCTCGAGAGGTGGCTTATGTAAGGATGTTAGTTAGGCTCGTACACACCCAAAACCCGGATCAAAAGATCACAGTAACCAGCGACAGCTGGTTATGCCTAACACCGTACTTAAACCTTAGCAGTAGCTGGACCCACGTGCTGCGCACATGATCCGGCCCCAACGTGACCCGCGCGTCACAGCTTACGCCGATATTCCTTCGCCATCTGACAATGCAGTGGCCAGTACACTTGTGCATAGTCGTAAAAGGTCTTGTTTTGACGATTCCGGAGGATATTGTATTAGCAAAATCCTTGATTTATTGATCAAGGCTTAATTATTAATCAATTCCCTGCGATATTGGCTAAACTGGCCAATATATTAGTCAATGTGGATATTGGTCAGGTAGTTCGGAAAAGAATAAGCAACAATGCAGATCTACGTGAAAATGTACCTGGGCGAGACTACTTCTTTCGAAGTGCAAGAACAGGATACGGTCGGAAGATTTGAAATCTTTTATTTCCAATCAACCAGGGACCATAACCCTAATCTTTAATGGAAAGCAACTTCAACACAGTAGGGCGGCATGGAAATACAGTAGAACCTCGATTTAAGCATAGCGTCGGAAGCCGCCTTCGTATGCTTATAGGGGAGGTATGCTTATATAAAGAGAATTGATTATTTTGGCTTGGAAAATCGTAAAATCGTAGTCTAGTGGCTAAATCGCTCCGATGTCGTACAACCTCTCTCTTAATACAATCAAGTGTCTGTAGATCTTGACTATCTCCCTTCTCTAGCTTCCACATCTTGATTGTTTCTATAGCTCTCAAAGCTCTAGTTATATCTACCTATTTTTACCCTCCTCCTTATCACTCGATTGCTCCTCTTTACCCAGCTTATCAACACTATAATGCTCTACTACAGATATAAAGATATCAATGTTCTCGTCAACATTTGTCTTGTCTTCTAGGTTTAGGTATTCGTTAAGAGGAAGGGGGTTCTTAATCAGAAGTTGAGTAGAACCTCGATATAAGAATCCTCTACATAAGAATATCTGACTAATAAGAATCGATTCTTAGGCCCCGTTTCTTGATTTTCCAAGTCATGGGACCTTGATATAAGAATACCTGACTATATTCTTATGATTTTCGGGTCCGGATCATATTCTTATATCGAGGTTCTACTGTAATTTCTAGTTCGCTAGAGGGTCCGTTTAATTGCACTTTCGAATAAGTTATTGATTAGCATTAGTCAGAGCTCTACAGCGCTTTTTCTCCTCTATTCTAATGATATTTGTGGTTATGTTGATAGAATTATAAGCATATTAAGGTAAAATTAGGTGTGATATTATAAATCCTGACCCTAATTATCTAAGCATATACTTCTAGCAAGGTTGTGCTTAATGGTTCACCTAAAAAAAGGGGGGGGGGGGGGACCCAAAATTTAATGCTTATTGGTCAGGTATGCTTATATAAAGGATGTTTATATCGACGTTCTTCAGTATAAGTATTCAGCCTAAGTCACAAGTGACGTCTTTAATGGCAGCTTTGTACTTATGCGTGACTATTGGCTTGTGCACTTGGCTTGAACCATTTTTAAAGCTTAATCCGGGAGACTCCTTGTATTAGTGTATTTACCGGATTTCCTATGTTGTCTGTGGTATCTTTTTGGCTTATCAGGTTGAAGTTATGTAGTTTATCGTCATGACGACAAACTGTTTGATGTGGCGGATAGGCAGAAATTTGATAAACTCTTCACGCTTCCTGTTGACTTATACTCTTTCGATGACGAGAATTTTCGGCGCAATGAAACTATCGACAAGTATCGGCTTACCGAGCATACCATGTCCAAGCTGATGCTGCCTGTTGCAGTCATCGCCCCTGCTCCCAGCAAGGCTGTTGTATCCCTAATTAAGCCTGCGATCTAGGCTCCTACAAAAACAGGCCTTTGTACACTTTAACTATAGTATTTCCACTTCGCACTTGAGATGAAGCAAGATTGAGCGATATACTGCAAGTAAAGCATGAGAATTATTCTGGATTTATGCGAAACACGTACGTAAACCGACGCGGCTAATGTCAATGATGTTGTGGAGCAGCCGGGAGCTCGTCGATGGTACGGCAAATAACCACACACAGAGAGTTTGAGTAATAATGAAGGCATTAACGAAGAAAGTGCGCTTTTCTTAACATCAAATCATGATAGCTAGAGGCTCTTGTCGCATCACGAACCATAATTTATGACTACTTCATGCTATCCGCAGGCAAGGAACTCGAGTCGGAGGAGCGGATCTTGAGAGAAAGTTACCTAAGATGTCATTTCAGAAGCCAGAAGTGCAAGCTGGAGAACTTCATGAGCACGGAGGAGGATTTTCGGCAGGATATTGACAGAGCTCGGGACATGTCAAATGAAGAACAAGTAGCTGCAATAATTAAATATTGGCGGCAGCTAAAGGAAGAGGAGTAGGTTGAGAGGGCAAAGAGTGGTAATGAGGCAGGAAAATTCCGTGGAAGATCGTGCGCGTTGGATTAGTAGGGGGATAGATGTCATAGGGAGAAGAGAAAGGATCGGTATTTGGAAATGTGCTCTGCGTGGGTTTTCTTGATGAAGAAACCGCTGGGATAAGAATGAACACGGGAATCTTGGGCGCTTTCAATCATCGAGGTAGAAGGGAGTGAGAGTTCCGATGATCGCTAGTAGCAAAAATAATTCATAAGCAATCTGGCAAAGAGGGTATTGTGAAATCTTCTGTGGATGCTATATTTGCTATCATACATCAGAAACCATCTCTCATAACTTATTGCTCTTCGTCTAACCACAGGACCCTATATCTATCCCAACCGTCCGCTAGAATAGAAAATACCCAGCAGCAATAATTATCCCCAGCGCAAACATTTTCTTATCCAAAAGGCGACTGTAAACAGACGCAGAGGTCGATTTTCCAGACCCGGAGCCAGACCCAGACGATGAAGATGAAGGATTCGTTTCAATGGGACTGATGCTAGTGAAGGTGGCAGTTCCTCCACCTCCGAGACATATCTGACCGTCTTCACAACAACCTCCGAGAACGCAGTACTGACCAGATGGACAGTAGGTGGAAGAGCCATCGTCACAACAGTCGGCGTTTTCAGGCATACAGCGCTCTTCGCAGACCGACTCGCCCAGGCCACAGCTGGCTGATTGGCGGGCCAAAAGTTCGACGGGAAGAGATCGAGGCTTTGGCTGGAGAGAGAGGCAAAGGGAGGTGAAGAGGAGGAGGGTGAGGAGTTGTTTGTACATTATTATGTTGGATGTAGAAGGAGAGGGGTTGAAGAGTTGACAAGATGGAAGTGTAGCCTTAGATAGAAAATGATCAGTGACGGTGATAGACTGATCTCGTATGCAATAAATGCAATGATGATATTGGAAGGAGTTCGAGAGAATGAGATATCCCAAGCAGTATTTAATATATTTAGCCATTAGAGTAAGGCTAAACTATTTTATGGCCCCCAGAACAACTAAGAAAGAAGGATCTAACCGCGCGCGAACAGAAAGGATGAACACAAAGGATGCCCCTTTTGCAAACCTTTCACTGCATTTCTCAGCTTTGATCTTGTTCGTCCAATTATCCAAAAGTCCAGTCGCTCCATGCCACCTCCTCCCTGAATCCCGCCCAGGACCTGCCATGGCTATCAGTTAGTAATGAATATAGTAGGGTATGACTCGAACCAAGAGCTGAAGTACTATTCATGCCGTCAATTGCTAGGGTAAGACCCGGGGGTGGTGTGTAGGGGGAAGAGTATGTGCAGGGAGTTTCAATAACTAGTATGTCCCACCGATATAGGGAACCATAATTTAGCTCTGGTTTCGTTTGGTCTCAGAACCTGTGGATAGTTGCCCCTTCATTTCCCATATCCATAACTTACACCATTTTCTCTGGAGAATTAAAATAAGCATTCTGATACTAGGAAGGAAAAGGACAAAGTTCCAAGCTTTTTAGCCGCAACAGGGGAAAATTCCCACTTCAATTTATTAGCATACTGCATCATCCTTCCTAAAGTCGCGGCAAGCTTAAAAAGGTAATACTTTGTACGATGTCAAGATTCGGCGTAATTTCAGGATGATTACGCCTTGCGTAGAACAAAGTGAGAATCCGGGACAAAAAATACTCCGTCGCAGATCTCTCGTGTTTTCCGAACATGCTAGCGCTGGAGAATGCAAGAGACCAAATTCTTAACCGTTTCCAACCGGTTTACGATTTTTAACCCTTGCGCACACTGCAAACACTATTCAGTCGTTGACCGTTTGTTCCCACCATATGACTTCTGAACAGGCGGATCTTTGACGATACAAGAATGCAATCTCAAATTGATGAGCCGGCCTTTCCTGATCTAGGCGAAGATTTAGGGCTGAATGTTCTGAACACCTCAGAGGTGGATACGGTGTAGCTCTGTTCCCTCTCCCTTCCTTCTTTCCTGACGTAAGTATTTCTGATAGCCAACCAATGAAGTATATAGTCCGCTAGCTACAGAGCGAGAACACTACCTAATACTTCGAAGATCATCAAGCCGCTCGTGATGCAATCGTGACAGCCGTTCGAGAAGTGACACGCCCAAAGCCTCTTCCCACTCCCGCGCCAACACCTTGTAATACCAATACACCTGGCGAGAAGGCCCCTACCCCTCTACCATCGCAGCATATCGCACAAGAAAAGCGTGATCCTAGCTATCAAGCTCCTGCCCTTCTCCCATCTTAGCATATTGCAGAAGTGGGAGGGCTTGACCTTGATGACCCGGCTGATCTGCACAAGAATCTCTCTAGAGAGACGTCCGATCAGCCTACCAGCCGCTTAATAAGAGCTTGAGAACGAAAGCCAACCGTCCAGCTATACATTCATCGAAGACATAGATGATCGGGAAAGCGAGCAGGCGGACGATAGAGCGTAAGACCTCGCCAAGTTGAGCCCGTTTTAGCTCGGCGGTATCGCGAGTGGAATAGAAACAGGCTAGGTAGGTCGCGTGCGGATTTTCTTGTCGTTCTTGAAATATGAGATCGACTACAAGAGATCTAACTCAGTTAGACAACGGCGAGAAGCAAATAGCGGTACAAACTTACACGAGGAGCTCTTTCCGTAACCTGCTAGATACGTAAGAATCATCAGCTTTGTTTTGCAGAAATCGAACACTAGGCAGAGCAACTGGCCGCCACCGTGCAGCCATAGAACTTGAGCACGAACTGCTGTTTAACCAGTGTCGATATTTTGGAGTTCTCAATAGCCATCCGCCTAAATATTTCATCTGTAGCGAGCCTTCTTGCTATGATTCTTTTCGGTCTTTTCCAAGACTCGAGATCCACTTCATGATTCGTGCTTTTTCACTACCTGTCTTGAAGTCAGTGTCTGAGCTTGACCAACGAGACGACAACATACTTTCGATACTCGAATAAATGTAGTCCATTAACTTGCCATCCGGCACACCGGCTTCTGAAATTGCAACGGAGTGTCTTGTAACTTTTGGACCTTTTTATCAGATACTGTGATAATCAGGATTTGCTCCTCAACTATAGGCTGTCAATCGCACCTTTTCGGAATATGCCAAGGCTCCGCTCAAGTTGCTTACGCCAACAGATGTGCCGAAAGCTAACAGTCCTCTATTGACAGCCATCCACTGCTCTACTGCCTCCTCTTCGCTTGAGGTCGCTTCCATGAGTTTCATGCATCTTGTTCTACCTTCAATACACTAATTACGGCGCGGACTGTGCTATCTGTAAGAATTTCCCGGTTCTAGGATGCGGGGGAGCAGGCACTTGCCCATTGTATTATGACCGAAATACGACTTCGCTTTACAGATATACTTCAGAATGGCAGTGTAAAGAGATACAATGGCGGATTCCAGCTTGGACGTGCAATCCAGTTCCGGCTGACGATATATACTCTTCATGATATAGAGAGAGAATATCTGTAACTGTGTCCATGACTCCAGAAAAGCACCATAGCTATTGATATCACTTACGGCTGCCTGAAAGGCGTCAGTTGAGGATTGAACGACGAACGGCTTGAAAATATACCATGAGCAAGAATCATGAAAATGCCCGAGGAATCGTTAAGTGACCTGGATCGTACTGCACAAGAGTATCCCCAACACTCGTGACTTTCTGCAGAAAACCGGCAATGCGACTCAAACATCGCGCAGAAATATTCGCCGACCACCGCGAGTTGTGTAAATGTACCATTGCTTCGATTCGCATTTCTCGACTTCTTTGTGAACTTCGCCGAGTAGCTCAGTTGGCTTGCAGGAGCCCTTCCTGATCTCTGCCATGATTGACTGCTGTTTCTTATCGAGTCGCAGGATCGCTTGATCCCAGAGCGACCCGCACAGCGTCGTGTCAGAAGAACCTCCATCGCTTTTGCTGTCGGAAATCAATCCTTCCGAGGAGCTCGCAAATAAACTTCGCGCATGTTGAAGCGCTAAATATGATTGTGAATGAACTATTCCGTGAAAGAACAGGCAGGAGGTTGCCGGCGATTCCATACCCGACCAGCTGGTGCAGGGGTCATCTTGCTGAGCTAAGAGCCCAGAGTCATGAACGGGGTTGCCGCTCAGCCCTACGGGGACTGCCTAAACGGGCAGCCCCCCAAACAATGATTCGCGGCCAGCGGAACAGCCGTATTGAGGACCAATTGGAAGCTATTTTCTTTTTGAACAGTGTAATGAAGTTATCCCTTGGTCAGCGCCAACAACGAACTGACCAATTTGTGCCGCCTACGGAGGTACGAGGGCTAAAGTTTTGCAGACCGCCTTGGGCAGAACGTTCTGCCACCAATAAAATAGCCCACATCTACCAAAATCTTGTACTGCCACAGGCGGTGAGTGCGAAACATTACCCCCAGCAGGTCGATCATTGTGGCTGACGTGATGGAGCTGCAAAAGAACAGAGACTTCAGTATTACAAATGTTTGTATGAGCATCCTCGATAAATGGCCCCATGATATGAATATATTGCTTAGAATGGGGAGATTGGTTCTAGGAGAGAAAGAATTCAGATCTGGGAAATTTGACTTTGGCGATGATCACGTGTCTCAAAATATGTTGCCTTAAAAAATTAACCGTTCGACAAAATGAGTCAACTCTCCTCAATTCCTCTCTCCCCAATTCCACTCTCCCTAACTCCTCTCTCCCAATTCCTCTCTCCACAATTCCTCCCTCCCCAATTCCTCTCTCTCCAATTCCTTTCTCCCCAATCCCTATCCCCCCAATTCCTCTCTTTGGCAACACCACACAATGGCTTCAAAAATGAGCCCCGAGGAGTCCATTGCCATCATCAAGGCGAACCTCGCTGAAGTGCTTAATCCCGAAATCATCGATGATGTCCTCCTCAAAGAGAAACGTCCACTGAAAGTCTACTGGGGAACCGCAACCACGGGACGGCCGCATGCGGGCTACTTCAGATCGCAGAACTACTCGCAGCCGGCTGCCACGTCAAGATCCTCCTCGCAGACATCCACGCTTACCTAGACAACATGAAAGCTCCTTGGGAACTTGTCGAAGTCCGCGCGAAATACTACGAACGGATTATCAAGGCGACACTGAAGGCTGTGGGTGTTGATATCAGTCGGTTGGAGTTTGTGCTGGGTAGTTCTTACCAGTTCAATAAGGAGTACACGATGGCAAGATTCAAGTGGAGGGCATCACGAGAATCAATGTTGCGCAGAAGGCGGGTGCGGAGGTGGTGAAGCAGACGGAGGACCCTACGCTAGGAGGTTTAATCTACCCTCTCATGCAAGCACTAGATGAGGAGTTCTTGGACGTCGATGCACAGTTCGGTGGTGTGGACCAGAGGAAGATCTTCACGTTCGCAATGGAGAATTTGCCAAAGATTGGCTACAAGGTTCGGGCGCATCTGATGAACACAATGGTTGCTGGTTTAGGCGACGCAGTGAAGATGAGCTCTAGTGAACCGGACTCGAAGATTGACCTGCTGGACAAGCCTGAGGTCGTCGAGAAGAAGCTGAAGAAGGCCGTTTGCAAGCCAAAGGAGGTTGAAGGAAACGGAGTCGTCGCGTTCGTCGAACACGTCATTTTTCGGGCTCTCGCACTGCATGTTGAAAAGGAGGAACAGTTCGTTGTGCAAAGAAGGGATGAGGAACCTCTGGTTTATGAGAGCATTGAGAAGCTGAAGGAGGACTACACTGCCGATATCGTAAGTAGTCGCATGCCGTATCACGTGTAACAATACTGACTCGCTCTAGCTCACACCCCAACTCCTAAAAGCTGCCCTCGTACACCACCTCAATGAGCTCCTCAAACCGATCCAAGACGAATTCGCGGCATCGAAGGAATGGCAAGATATTGAAGAGCAAGCCTACCCGACCGAGAAAGTCGTGAAGAAGGAGAAGAAGCCCAAAGACAAGGGTGATCCTGCGAAGAGAGCAGCTGCCGCTGCCGCGAGAAAGGGTCTTGTGGCACAACCAGATGGTCATGTAGAGGGTCCGGGTGTACAGAAAGTTAATACGGGAACTAGCGAGGAAGAGATGAAAAAGTTACAGATCACTGATTCATAGAATAGAATTGAAGGATCGCAGAATACCCAAAAGCGCGGTTTATGGATGAGCTACATATATGACTTAAGACGAAAAATGAAAACTTATTGCAGAGTTTACTTGGATTGCAGTTGATCCTGTGGATTGCTGGATCTTTGAATGCTAGCTTAAAAGCTATCAACATACACATCTCCGGCACATACAGCAAGTAGCTGGTAAAAGTACTTTTATTTCTATTGAAATGACAGGTGTTACAGGCTCCCCAGGAGGTAGATATGATTGCAAAACCCAGCACAATTTTACCGAAAACAAAGATGCATCTATGAAATTTTCATGGGCTGCATAGAGCTGTGAGAGAGAGCAGCTGGCCTCAGCGTCCCAAGACCAGACCCAAGTTCTATGCAGTAACGTTGACATGGTGTTGTGTCATTTTGCCGTCGAGCGGACATCATGGTTCGCGGGCGGTACCGCTTTTCTCGAGGTGTTGGAGGACATTAATTTAACCGCTAACGTATGAGTGTGCTGCTCGCAGCTGTCGCTCATCAATAAGATCGTGAAAAGAGAAAGAGAATGGATTGGTGTCGGTGTGGTCGAGAAAACGGTCTATTGGCGGGGAGACTTGGAGCCTCAAGTGAGGAGATCGATGTTAATGTGATTGAGATATAAATTTCTAGTGGCGCGGCGACTCGGGGCCTCGAGTAAGGAAGAAATTCGTTTCAGTCTTATAATTTGGTTAATTTGCGCCTGGCTGCTGGATGAAGCCTGGATGCCGTTTAGTGTCCTTTTTGAAAATGCGTGATCAGAGAGAAATACCAGCAGCAGCGTGGCGATAAGTATAAATCTCAGCCCGGACCTGTATTGTCCCCTCTTCTTAGTCCGGGCGATCCCTACACCACTCAGTGCCTGATGAGGACCTCCTTTTCATCAATCTGATATACGTAGTGAGCCCTGCGCTTGCTACATCGTCTCACAAGCCAATGTACTGTCGTGCTAAAAGCCATCGAAAAGCACAACGCCCAGGGGATCAATCCGAGCATGATAAGATTGGAATTTATTCCTAGTCCAAAACCAAATATAGTAGCCGCTGTAATGACGAGTACAAATATCGGTGCTTGGAACTTGTCTTGTTCCTGGCGTCGGTAGCAAAATGATGATACTGAGCAGCCAAGGACCAGGCAAAATGCCAGCATCAACGCTGGTGAGGGGTCGAGAATGAAACTGAAGTGTCCTGGGTCGAAGGCCTGAATCTGCAGTTCAGACTCTTCGTGGATGTTGCTCTGGTCGGTTTTGTCAGCGGAGCGAAAGGAGGCCGGAAAAGGGTACGGACTCGCACTTCATGATGAAGAGTATAGGCGCTCAATATGACGGCCGACAAGAGAGCAAAGAGGATTTCCCAGCAAGTTGCGAGGGTTTGCGCTGGACAGTATCTGCGGAGGGTTTCAACGGCAGGCTCTGGGGATGCTGATTCCATTGACACGCCAGGGCAATGGCGTGAACACCGGCTTGAATGCGTTGAATGTTCAATTGTGACATGGACGATCCTGCTCATTGTAATTGTGATGGAGATAGTGCAGAACAAGGTGAGAAGGCCACTTTTTATTCAACGAGACGGCTAAGCTCGCAACGAGAGGCTGAAGGCAGCACCTTTGTTATAAGTATCAATTCCCCTGGGAACACAAGAGAGAATTAGCATAGCAACCATTCCAAAGGCTCATCCTCCCAGCCTTGTGCAGGGCGAACGCCCTGTCGGGCGTCTGTGCGCCGAAGTCCCTCCAGATACCCTTGCAAAAGCGGAGACATGTGTTTCCATTTGCTCACCGAAATTGATGAAACGGTTAAACCTGGGTGGCCGTTTCGATGATCCCATTCGGTCGAGGCAGAGCGTTGGGCTCCAATTCAGCTGCAGGCATCCCGCGAGGCTGATGCCCAATCCACATCACCCACTCGCTCACCGAAACCGACCAATCAGAAACCGGTATTGATGCGCACTGTCAGCAAGGCTGATTTTGCGACCCAAGGCAAATTCATTAAAGCTGAGATACGAGCACTCTTATCTCGAATGCTTATTTCGTGGAATCACATGGAATTATATGACAGGTTGCTCCGAGAATCGCCAAGGCATTAGAGGGCCACAAATGATGATGTTTCACTCGGACGAGCATCCCTTGAAGACTGAATGCCAATAGCATTGTTCTCAGACACTGAGGCACGAGTACGGCGCAGCGCTTCGAGGGCATTTTTATGCAGTGAGGCCTGACCGAGAAACACACCCGGCCCTACTTACTTCCGACTTGCGGAGAGCCTCTTTAAATGCCGAGATTGGGAAAGAGTTAGGCTTAAACACATATTAAGGTCGCAATCCCCTCCCCACCACAACAATCACACAGAATTTGACTCGAGGAAATTCTGCTTCAAAATATTGACGGCAAACTCAATTCTCAGGAACGGAACCAATCGTTCGTTGGTGACATCTTTCCTGGTCTATGAACTCTCAAAACTGCATTTCATTGTCATTCTCGGCTACTCCATCATGAATCGAGACTTCTTGCATCAAAACCGACCTTTCTTCCGACGCGTGCTGGACAGATATACTATCGATGACGAGAGCGTCAAAATGCTCAAAACCATATCCTTCGGGTGTATGGCTGGTACTGCTGTCGCATCGCCGGTCCTCTTCGAAGAATTTCGAAACACCTGGTTCCTGTAAGCGATTCAAAGACTGGGGCCAAGTATCGCTCTGACAAACCCTAGGGACGTGTCTATCTTCTTTCTTTCATCGGGAGCATTCATGTGGCAGAATCAACAGGAAATCAAGACGTAAAATAGAAACCATGTTACCTCGGGTTCCACCATTTTGGCTAACAGGGACTAGCTACGGCCCGTTCACACTTGTGGCAGCAACATTCCTTGGTCTCGCCGCATACTCATCGGCCCGCACGCCTCTGAAAGAGCTCGTACCCTGGCTTCCCACTGCACTTTGTCTCTTTATCCTCTTGACTGTATATTTCTTTCCAAAACTCAGACAAAACTGCAATGGAGGTGGAGGCAACGGGCCCCAATTCTCAATGGAAGAGGGTCGTTCATTTGGATTCTCCCATTCCAATGGTACACCAGTTGAGCCAGGGTCTGTCCAGTCAGATGAGGACATCTGCAGCCAACAGGGGAGCCTACAGGTACAGCGCTGGCTTGCACATGACATATCCCACATGGACCGGCCAGCTTCTCGACACTCCGGAGGCCTGAGCACTCATGAGAGCGACATTGATCTCGATGACAGACAAAGTATTGCCAGAATGGTTGCCCAGCGGATGTTAAGCTTGGGTCGTGGTGGCTACAACGTAAGTAACCTGCCGCGAACCGCCTCGGACAGTGGTTTCCCATCCCAGAGATATGCCGCTGCAGGACCTAGCAGCCAATGGAACCAGCGGAGAGATTATCATCAACGCTCATTGTCCCCAGAGTCCATTGCTGTTGAAGGCCCTTCCTCAACTGCTGCGGAATCCGAGAGGCCGTTGTTGGGGTAGGCAAGGTCAGCCCCGTCGACACTGCAGCCCATCATCCTTGGGATGACCACCACAATCATTCAGGGCCGATGAATCTATCCATGGAGATCCACTGCAATATCACCATGGAGTTGTATGATGTCCGTTGGTGCGTTACTGCAAGAATAGATCATACTTTGCTCCAGGAACGCCAAAATCCCCCAACTCGACACAATTTTATATTTTTGTTTCTGCGTCCGAGAACAAACAACACTCCAGTCTCCAGGTACTTCACAGAATCTCCACATATCTTTTAGGGAAGCCCTATTCCGGTGGATCATCGGATTATCCTTGAAATCCCGTAGGACATGAACCCGTGGAATATTGCCGTTTTGGAGCCAGATGAGGAAACCATGAACTGCGGATGGCATTGGATTCCAACGCCATGGACGTGAGGTCCCATTAATATCGACAGCTTTGGAAAACAGTACACTCATAAAGATATACATCATTTCAACTTACGGCGTTTGGGCATTGCTGTACCTGCCGGCATGGAAGCCGAAGATACCTATTGGGTATAGGAGCCAGATAATTGTTTCTTAAATTTGCGTGTTCGAACCAGTCTCTCCGCTTCACTCAACCAAGCCGAGATGGTCCAGGTACGTTCCCAAGGCCGCTACCAGGTGCAAAGGAATAACCAGAGATTCAGCTCCAGCCAGGAAATTGTTATTTGTGCCGTCAGACTCCTCTTAGCCACGACAAACGACTCTTGGTCTCTCCGCCAATGTGAAGCCTCACCGTCATCAACCATACCGGGGAAGACCCACTAGGTCACATTACCGGCCGCCTCCAATTTCGTAGCTTTGCCTTACTATCACAGTATCCACTGGGATAGACAGAATTGCTACCCACAATGATGCCACCATCGCAGTCTCTCCTGGGGAGTGTCCCTGTTCGTAGAATTTTCTTGTCAAACTAATGACTTGCTGACTTTATGACATTCCCTATCGATGAGGTTGGCAACATGATGGAATGTCCAGGCAAGATGAGTATCGATGACTCGTCTTGGCAAGACGACCCAATGATGGCTATCAGCACAAAACCTCATCCACGGCAACCGGTTCCCATATATGTTGCGGAGACTGGGTGCTTTCATGACAACCACGGCGACGCGTCAGCCATCGCCCACCGACAGCGGCTGATATCGGCCTCCACATATGAGGTCTCCCGAAGAGGGTTTGGCAGAAACATCAAGATGACTGGGGATCAAGCGAAAGTGGGACAGGTTCGACACGTCGCTAGGGGGCTAGAGGGGGAAAAAGTGGGAGGAAATTTGTGCCATGTATTTTGCCCATCATGTACAAAGAACCAAAGACCTCGATATAGATCAACTGTGCAGACAGATGGAGGGCCTTTGCTTCGATTTTCGTTGATTCGCGCAGGTGTTGTGGCTGATTCGTGGTTTGGCAGAAGGGGATAATGTATATTGCTCATGGAGTGTCGATACTGCGGAGGTGGATGAAGCGCATCGTTGGTGTGCTAAATGGAGATGTTTCCCAAATGATAACCGTTGCCTTCCTCGTGCGCTCACATCGTGACACTGTTGAGTCGAGTCGCCACTCCATAGCCTCATCCTCCTTTTCCCAGAGCCATCATTAACTACCAGTATGCTGTGCGCGTGCAGATATTTCTCATTGCAGTACTATGTGCAGTAGATTTGAAGCAGTTGCTTGAACTCGTAGACAGTGCCTTTAGTCTGTTTGACTACAATTGTCTTTGTAAAAGTAGGTAAGACTAATCAAAGGGCTGTAGGAACGTCTTGACTGGCTAGGTCCTCTGGACTGTGGGTAAGTCGAGTTCCAGGCATTTGTTGTACGTAGTTTCTCACCTTTAGAGCTATATATCAATGTTACCGACCTTATTAGACCTAGTTGTCACGGCGCACTTCAAGATAACAGACAAGACAGGACTCCTATTAACTTAGAACAACAGACGAAGGAGAAGAAGCTCCTGATGCGCTGCGCAGAGTTATCTCCTAGCTGCGCCACAGGTCAATTTAAACCAGCCACCCTCATTACGGGAGAGCCGTCACACTAGTAAGGCTATCTTATACTTCGGTGAGTTTAGCTTCTCTGGCTTATCCGTCTATTTGAACTAATCCTGGAGCTTGACTATCACCTGATAAGCACTAGTGCCTCTGGTATACATATAGTGCTCCCGGGCGATAGTGTGTTAGATTTCAACTTAAAGCTTAGGAAAGCCCTCTATCTACTTGTGCTAGTACTGTAACAGCTGGCGGTAGCTGGAGGGCAACAGGAGGGATCACAGTACAACAGAGAAGTAGCAGCTCGGTAAATGAAGAAGTATTGGTTGTATTTCCTGAGCTTTCGTACCATCTGATTTCCGAAACCCAAGCTTGCCCCTCTTCAAGTAGGGTTGGCAAGCCTTACTTATCCTTCATTCCTAGCTCCAGTAGCTACTGTACTGGCTACTAGTCCCATACAAGCTAAGATCAGCATTTCCAATCACTTCGGAGGCCACCGAAGTCTAGACCCCCAGTTCCCAGGTACCTTGTACCCCATGGCCTTCTAGACCCTCAGGGCTTCCACAGGTCTAGATCAATCCCTTCGAGTCCCTCTAGGCCTAGACTATTCTTCCAAGGTCTAGGCATTACTACAGTCCTTCGGGGCTTCCGATCTTTAGAGCTTTCGTGAGTCTAGATTAACTCCTTCAGGGTCGTTGTATTTGTTGAGCCAGGGCTCAACATTAGTGTAATTTCAGGTTCAATCTCCAGCGCTATCACGTGTGACCGTTCTAGCTAATGTCATGTGGTTTGTTCTTACAACTGTAAGAACCTCGCTTAGATCACATGTATTTGCAATCACCTGATCGCCCTTCTGAATCTCCCGTAAGTTACGTGGACAGCAGAATTGATCAAAAGACGTTGGGATTAGGTTTGAACGTTGTCCCAATCTAGTTAAAGCGATTCCGGGCTCATAACTGTCAGTTGGAGCTGTATTTTTAGGGCGAAATATAGTAGTATTTCCAGACCTAGCTGATATCTAAGGAGCTGAAATACAGGGAGGGGAAGAGCTCTCTTATATCACAGAAGAGGAGAAAATACAGACTATACCCGATTAGGCAATTCCAACCAAACAGAACTAGCGAACACATTTATAGTTAAGTCTATATGTGACAACTTATAAACCGCCGCAAATGCCATTAAGACTCACATCCAAATTTTTGGGGGGTTTTTGTTTGTGAGGGGGGATACCCCTGATATGAGCGTCCCAGCAACTGTTCCAGATGCCCTCCATATGCCTACGCGGTCGCAAGAGTCTCCCACTCCCGGGTCTTGATCCGAACCATAAAGTTTCTAGGCTTCACAAACAACCTGTTCCTAGTTGTCCAGTGCTCCTCATTGCAGAGCTCGAAGTCGAAGTTGCGAATGAGATTGGGGACGAGCTTGGTGATCTCCATAAACGCGATGTGTCGACCAAAACAGGTGCGGGAGCCAATACCGAACTGTACCAAAGATCAGCATAATAGAACAGATACCCGCAGCTTCTATGGGATAAGTACTGGGACCCAGTGTCGTGTTATCAGAGCGAGCTTCTCCGAATCCTCGATAAGCCATCGCTCCGGCTTGAATTCGTCTGCGTCCTCGCCGAAGATTGCGTAATCACGGTGCTCAACCCAGCTGTTAATTGCAACAGTAGCCTGTCCACGGTTAGTTTGTAACCGACGTCTAGCGCTTCGAAAAGAGAGATGGAGAGAGATACCCCTTCTGGGAAGAATTGTCCACAAATTGTCGTGCCACCAGGAGGCACCCACCTCTCCATGGGCAAACCCAATGGAGGATGGAGTCTGAGAGCCTCCTTAATCACAGCCTGAAGATACGGCATCTCCAAGCTCTGGTGGAATGAAATGCGTCGCGACAAGAGACCTCGCTTCCCGTGATCGTCGATCTCTTCACGCAATCTCTGCAATGTGTGTGGGTTCCGAAGCATATAATATAGAATGGCATCCAAGGTAATAGCAGTGGTATCCGAGCCAGAGAACATATTCGCCGAGCAGCAAGCAAGAACGTGGTATTCCGTAAAGGCGGTAGGATTCGCCACGTGTTTGGCCCAAAACTTGGACAGGAAGTCCAAGGCGCGTCCGTCTTTCCCCACGGCATTGTCGATATCTTGAACGGACATTTCCTTTTGGCTGGCCTGCCGTTCTCTGATGATATCCTTGGTGAATTCCACGACGAACTTCCTGCCAGTGCCACGCTTACCCCACAACCAGTTTTTCAATGGGAATAGGATGTGATGAAGATAGGGGTAGATACCGACAAATGTGCCGTGTGTCACGAGATCCTCTAGTTTGTGAATCACACCACCAACGTCATCGCCGCGGTCCAAAAAGCCCAGTCGTTTGGCGTACGTCATCTTTCCGATTACATCAAACGCGAAGCACTGGAACCAGTGACCCATGTTGATGGGCTCTGTTGCGCCACCCACGTTGACGCTCCTCTTTGTTAAGCTCTCGAAAAAGATATCAGTACATTCGTCGACGTACGGCTCGTAATGCACGACTGTCGATAGGCTGTACATAGTGTTGATATGGCGGCGGTTCGTCGAGTGACGTTTAGTATCGCGATCTGCGAGGAAGGTCCACTCATGATATCTAGGGCTGCCGAAGGCCTCGTACCGGTTTGACTTGGGGAACTCATGGCCGCTCCCATAGATAATCTTACTGGCTGTGTGGTGGCAGATACTATAGCGGTTAGGTCCATACCGCACGATAGGGCCTGATATGCGGTCAGGAATGACTAGGCAGTCGATTCTAGGGAGTAATTGACTTGCCGTATTTACGGTGCAGGGCGATATTGTCCTGCTCAAAGCGGCCGCAGTAGGCGCGGTAAAGATGCCACAAGTCCGTGAACCGCGCAAGGAACGGACCTGGGACTTTTCTCAAGGGGGAGAAAAGAGCGCGGAAGAAGATGGAGAAGAACACGACGGCGACGCCAAGGAGAAGGAGGTGCGGTAAATACATGGTGAAGGCCGGAGTGATTGGTGATGAAAGACTTTAACAGAGTTGATGAACGAAAAGGCGAACAAGTACCTTTTTAAATACTTTGACAGAGTCGGGACAAAAGGGGTCATTCGAATGCCGATTCCTGCTCTTAAAAATGAAGCTCCTAATACTGCTATCACTGTCCTCTAGGGGTTGTAAACAATGCAGCCATCCCATTTGACTCATATCATCAAATTTATTGGTGGTGTGAGCTCTAATTCAAGCTCTTAAAATGCCTGCATAGTTAACTAGGCTGGGGGCCTCGCAGGCCGCTGTAATGCAGGTTGGCTGGAGGCCTCGCATATTTAGCTGGAGGCCTCGCAGGCCGCTGTAATGCTCGCATATTTAGCTGGGGGCCTTGCAGGCCGCTGTAACTCTGGGGGCCTCGCTTATTTAGCTGGAGGCCTCGCAGGCCGCTGTAATGCTCGCATATTTAGCTGGGGGCCTCGCAGGCCGCTGTGATGCAAGTTTGGCTGGAGGCCTCGCATATTTAGCTGGGGGCCTCGCAGACCTCTGTGATGCAGGTTGGGCTAGAGGCCTCGCAGATTTACCTTACTTTCATATAGGCCCAAATATTTCCACAAAACCAGCCCGTGTGCTTATTATATAGGTTAGATGCTTTACAATGCCGCTTTTAAATTCTCTTCTAGAACTTTATATACATTCCATTTATATTAATTATAGCCTAATATCTCTCTACTATCTCCTTAATTAATTCCTTAATTCTCTTATGTATAATTAACTCTTAAGCTTCTTATACTATAGCTCTAAGTCACTTATAAGACCTATATACCTTAGGGTAGCGCTCTTAAATTTAGTTCTTTATCTTATCCTATAGAGTCTTAACTAGATTTAAGTTAAGAGAGAAAGTAGGCTAGAAATTAGAGGTCTATATATTACTCTAGAATCTCCTAGATAATAGGAATAATAATTTCTAAATAGGAGCCCTTATTTATTATTTCCTAATCCTTCTCCTAAAGAGCATATAGTATTTTCTATATTTCCCTATAATAGAGCCCTAGAATATCTAACTAATCCTCCTTTAGGACTGTGTGTAACAAGAGCCTAGCTCCTGAAGGTGCATAGGCGATTTTACATGGGCGATTTCACATGGCAATTATTATTTGAGCCAGGCTCAATATTGTGCACAGTCAGGAACAGTTAGCGATTAGTCAGCGGTTGGTTCAGTGTACAGCCAGTTGCAGAATCAGCAGCTAGTACAGCTAACATGTGAAGCCAGGAGCCAGGAGTGAAGGATAAGTAAGGCCTATTGACCCTACTTGGGAAAGGCAAGCTTGAGTTTCTATTACATACAAGCATACGAGTACTGCAGGACCTCTTTTCAACCAAGATCTGTCATCATTTCTATGCCATAGCGACTGCTACTAATTGCTAACTATTATTGAATGACACTATGACTTCCAAAAGGAAGACTGGCCAAATCGGATCTACCTGGATGGGATGAGGATTCCAGTCAGTTTTAAGAATGCATTCTTCCATCTCGATGGTTCCTCGCTCTTCTCTTCGTCAATCGCATGCTGGTACATTTCCGCTTGCAGGTCTATAGCCTCGAGGGGTACCCACATGGCCAGTCTACGCAGCCAAACTTTCTGTGCCACAAAGAGTGCAAGGATGACAAAGGCGGCCAAGAATTGCGGGAAGAAATATTCCGCGCTAGGCTTTGAGCCGTGCGGCTGGAGTGACGATGTTAACAAGCTGAGACATAGCGGCGAGCGAAGAGAGAGATGACAAAACAATATATACCCAGACAGAAGCATAGAATGTAGCCACCAAGCAGAGTATATTCAAGCCGAGCCCAATCCAGCTCCCAATAATCCCGAACTGAGCTTGATAGGGCAACTCATTACAGCTGTGACCTTGAAGCTTCCACGCGAGTCTGAAGCGGATATGGGCGAGGCAGATACTTCCCCAGATGAAGAAAAAGGACAACCCAGACAACGAAAGCAACCATAAGAAGATCTTGGATTGTTGTGCGGACAAGCCTATAAATGCAAGGAAGCCGAAGAGGATCTGCACAATGTTGCACCAAAGTGGGCGACCTTTGCTATCAACGTAACTCAAGATCTTTGGAGCCATGCCACGACTTGCCAATGCTTGCATCGTTCGGCTGGAAGCGTAGGAGCACGTGTTGGCCACGCTGATAACCGAGACGGTTATGACAGCATTAAAGATAGAAGGCAAAGCCGGTATTCCAGTATCCAGGATGGCAATGACAAAAGGGGAGTCTTTCGTGTCCTTATTGGAGGCACTCAGGAGACGAGAGTCGTTATACGGTACCAGTAGGCCGATGATAAGCAAGCTGAGGATATAGAAAATAGCGATACGTAAGAAGACTTGGCGGATGGCTGCCGGGATGGCCTTGTGTGGATTTATGGCTTCTGCTGCAGTCAACCCGATCACCTCGGTTCCAGCAAACGCAATAGATGCGAACACGAAAACCGCGCAGAATCCAGAAAAGCCATTAGCGAAGGCTCCGGGGTCGTGCCAGTAGCGGGCACCGATATAGCCTTGTGGACCGGTGCCGCCGCAATCAATAATGATACCGAGGATGATGAATCCGACACATGCGCAGACCTTGATTAGACCCAGGATAAACTCAACTAAAATGTGCATATTAAAATAATGTTGGCTAAGAAATGGAAGTAGGCTATGACTAACCTTCCCCGTAGCCGTTGACTCCAAAGACTTGAATGGCAGCCAAGACAACCAAGAACACTGTTATCCAAACAGCGCTATTAATATCGGTCCTCCAAAACTGGATGGTGAGGCTAGCAGCGGTTATTTCAAATGGGAGCACGGTCAGCCAGCAAATCGTGTAATTCCAGCCAACGGCAAAACCCCTGGGTTGGCGTTAGCCAGCAGAGCGAGCAGAGTCGGTGACAAACACAGGTAAAGCCATACCATGCCGGGTCGACAAAACGGACAATATACGTGAAAAAAGAACCGTTCACGGGGTAGAGGACAGCCAACTCCGTCAACGCCTGAAGTGTGCATAGAAGCATAAACCCGGTAATGAGAAAGCAGATGATCTGTGAATTCAGATTAGAGTCGAACCTGAGCGACGAGGAATTTGAGCCAAACTGAGCTCCCGGGGTTCAGGGAGCCTACCAAGCTTGCGGGGCCTCCAGTAGCCAAGGCGGAACCGGAGCCCACGAATAGACCAGAGCCAATAGAGCCGCCTGATCAGTCTATTATTAATCACGGCTGAAGAAGGTGGGAGAGCTTCCATACTAATAGCAATCATCTGCATATGACGATCGCGTAGGGCCCGCCTGAGAGAGAAGTGTGATTTATTGACCACACTTGCATCCTCAATATCCCGATCCCTATTGGAGCCAATTGGTAGCGAGTAGACTTCTGCCACTATATTGTCCTGAGGTTCCGTTTTGTTGTCAGCCATTTTCGATGCCATCCTTTTCGAATCAGATAATACACAATATTTAGCTGTCGGGGAGAGAACAAAATGGTTCTGGGGACTAGATCGGAGCAAAAGGAAAGATCCTCAGCATTTATATAAGTGTGTAGTGTATGGTCGGCATTTCCCACGCCATTATAAGCTCTGCTATTTTCCCAACGCCCTAAATAAACCGTAGCGTCCGACCAAAACAGGGTCCAAAGCGCAAGGCCCGAAGCGTGCCAGCTGACGGGATTAAACTAAATTTCGCCCAATAACCACTCTGAACTAAGGTTATCCTTACAAGCGCGTTTTAGTATATTAGAAAGGTTTTCGGTTAGAGATAGCATATTATAGTATAATAGATAATCCTTACATTATTTATACTTTATATATTACATGTAAGCGTGAAGATATTAGCAATCAACGGAGATATGGTATTACACTACGTAGAATACTTATAAAAGAGGCATAATATTTTCGGGAAGTATATGACGTTAAAAATAAACATATTATTACTGACTATATATGTGATGCCTATTCGCCTCCTAGACAGTTTGAATATTTTCACATTTGCCATTTGTAGGTAGTCACCACGTTCAGCATTAACACTTCACACACGCGAATCCAAATGCCTGGTAGACTACCTGGGCCAAGCAACTATGTTGTAAGGGCCATACGGATCATATCCTCCAGACCCTTCTTGTCAAGGCCTTCGATTCCAAGCAACTCATTGTCCTTCTCGGGGAAATACCCGCCCCAGCCCTTGCCTAAGAAGGCTCTATTAATGAACATGTCAATCACCTCCGCGCTTCGTTCTCCCTGTGCCCAGCGCTCCCATGCCTCTCTCTCCATATCTTCGGTTTTTGAGTACGTGATAACCCAGTCTCGCCGGAAAGGATCTATCTTCTTTGCCATCGTGAGTAACTCGTTCTGCGTAGTGTCGATGCTGGAGATCTTGACCGACCGGTTTGCCGTCTCGTCATGATGAATGAGAATGCCGATAACGGCCCGGGCGATGTCATCATAGGTAGTTGCACAAAAGAGGACATCGCCTCCGTCCTTTAGGTTACATTTGCGGTTGGTCATGTCAACGATGAAATCGAGAGTATACCCTGGTTCCAGGAATGAAGCATTCATTATGATAGTATATGAGAAGCCAGGTTTTTTAGCAATCTTGCGGTCGAGGTGCTTCCGAATAGCGATCTTGGGCTGGTAGATGGGTATGTTGGAGAGCTTAGGGTTCTGAGTATCGTTGCCATACTCAGACGGAATCATCCTCCTCACGCCAGCGCTCACCGCGGCGTCAATGAGGTTCTTCTGGATATCGATCGCCTCGAATGCTAGTGCTGACACAAGAGCATCCACTCCATGCAGGGCAGTCTCCAGAGAGCTTGTCGATTTGTAGTCAACTTTCTTGACGACAACTCCAGGGGCGAAGCTGTGCTGGGACTCTGTGCGGGTTAGGACAGTGACCTGGAAGAGTTTCGACTCTACAAGAGCGGCGAGGATTGCCCTGCCAATGTTACCCGATGCCTAGCCTATTTGTTAGATACATGATTACAAGACTCTTTACCAGGACTGGCTTCCAAGGGTTTCTTACTCCTGCGACAGCAACTGATTTGATCATAGCCATGATTGAAATTCCGGATGATGGTGTTTTTCCTGCAGGTCCTGTGCCTTGAAAGTGTATCCTCACCTTGCTGTGATTTGCATTTGTACCTAGCAGAGCCCCCGTGGATATATAATACTTCATCGGCCAATGTGATCTTCGCCGTGGTATCGCCATGGGAAGCCCGATCACTCAACCGGTATTCTAACATGTTAACGTCTCCGTATCCCCGTGCTAAGCGATGCTGCACGCTTTGGTGATTTGGACATTGTGGGCCTTTGCGGGCCTTGCAGATTGGCCTGGGCGCCTTGCAGGCTGCGCGAATGCAGACTTGCCCAATACGGCAAGATCTTCCGACCAACCTTCGCCCTACATTATCTTCCTTAATTTCCTTGGCAGATTATAGTCGTCTAACACGTCACACTGATGGCAAGTCCTCGACCGCAGGATGCCGAGCATAAAACAGAACCAATAGCTACACACATATCTCACCGCCGTTTGGCTATCATTATACGTGACATGTTATATGACATTATCTTCACTTAAACCATTATGCAAGGCCCTCAGCGTCTGATATCAGATCAAGACTATAGTACACATTCTGCATGATCAATCCGCTCAAGCTCTATGACTGCCGGTGAAGTGTTAGAAAGACCCGCCCTTAAGGCAGCCTTAAGCTGCGGCATCTAATCTGTAGGTCGTGTCAGGTCTCATGACTAGTCATGCGACCTACATTCTGAATCTGTAGAGCCGCCGTGAAATGTTCATTGACTCCAAACTGGCACTAGTATATGGATCGTAGCCTGGCAGGATAGGAAGTTGAATACGATGGCGAATCAAGCAGCAAGATGCCCCTTGCGTAGGAATATATAACCAGTGCAGTGTTCGCGAACATGATTCTGCCCCCAGCCAAGCCAGGCTATTATCTCACTCAACTACGAGTCTAAATTTCTGTCTTTGTCGAACAATTTATCTCAGCCATGGCAGTGTCTCTATTTCTCGCCATTTGTGCCATCATTGGCGGATGCCTCTATTCAGTCTTCCGGATGGTCTCCTTGTACCTCTCTCGTCGCCGCATGAAGAAGAAGAATGGTTGTCGCCCTCCCCGTAAGCTTCCTCAGACGGATCCGTTCCTAGGCACAGATGTCGTCTTGGCCAATCTGGCTGCTGCGAGGAGACATGGCTTTCTTGCCCTCCTCAAAGAGCGCCATGCCAAGAATGGGCTGACCTTCACTACAAACACATATTTCCGAACCACCATAAACACCTGCGATCCCCAGGTCATCCAGGCTGTCCTCTCTTTGCAGTTTGACGACTTCGGCATGGGTCCTCTCAGACGGAAAAGTGCTTCGCCGTTGTTGGGAAGAGGCATCTTCACGGCAGACAACGAAATCTGGTCGCATCAGCGAGCATTGATTCGGCCCAGCTTCATCCGAGCACAAGTGACGGATTTCGTCACCTTCGAGCATCATGTCGACCAGTTGATCCAACTTATAGCTCGAGAGAATTATACTGTTGATCTACAGCTGCTTTTCTTCCGCATGGTAGCTTTTACCCCACCCCTGCTCTCGTTTAAGAGAGGAGAAACCCCACCCCCCATTCTCAGAGTTGACAGTCACACTGACCGACTTCGAAAGGTTCTCGATTCCAATAGCGAATATCTTTTTGGGGAATCAATGGGCTTGCTATCCGGCCACGCGACTGATTCTGCCCAGACCTTCCACAATGCGTTAGACTATGCCCAACAAGGGACAATCTTGCGACTTCGCCTTGGGAATCTAATGTTCGCCCACCGCGACGCCAAGTTCCGACAAGCCTGTAGGGTTGTACACGCATATGCGGAAAAGTTCGTTGGTTGTGCCCTAGAACACCGGCGACGAGAGGAATCGAGCCCTTTAGTGAAGCACGAGACCAGTGAACACCCACGCCAAAAATACGTCTTTCTACATGAGCTCGCTAAGGACACAAATGACCCCATCATGCTTCGAGACCAAATCGTCAACATGCTGCTCGCTGCCCGTGATACTACGGCAGGCCTCTTAGCATTCACTTTCTTCATGCTTGCCCGTAGGCCTGATGTGTGGGCCAAGCTCCGCTCCGAAGTGCTGGAACACTACGAGGAGCCTCTGACATACGAAGCCTTACAGCGAATGACATACCTGCGCTACGTGTTGCAAGAGAGTGAGTCCACCTTTCTCTCCTTTCAAAATTCCAGTGCGGTACATCCACTGACGGCTTGTAATTTGCCAGCTCTTCGATTATTCCCACCTATCTCAACGAACAGCCGAATGGCAAATAAGGACACCACGATTCCCATTGGCGGCGGGCCAGATGGGCGGTCTCCATTATTTATTGCGAAAAACCATGTCGTGACGTACAGCACGTTTGTCATGCATCGGCGTGAGGAACTCTTCGGCGACGATGCCGACGAGTTTCGGCCAGAGCGGTGGGAGACTCTTCGCCCAGGCTGGGAGTTTTTGCCATTCAATGGCGGCCCCCGCATTTGCCCTGGTCAGAAGTTTGCATTAACCGAGTCTTCATACACTATAGCGAGGCTGCTTCATGCCTTTTCAGAGATTGATAGTCTGGACATGACCGACTGGAGGGAGCAGCTAACGTTGTCGTTAACTCTAAACAATGGTGTAAAAGTGAGACTGAAACCCGCATCATTTTCAGCTATTTAAGACTAGGATTGAATTCGAACACTATTAAATAGCATGATATTAGGAATAACTGCGCAATTTATCCTACATATTATAATTATAAATTATTGAATGTAGTCCGCTGCCGTAAGCGATCGTCTGTGCGGGTGCTAGCATTTTTTTGATTAGAATAGATAATTAAGCGAGGGTGCGCACGCACGTGCACGTGCATGGCTTGTTCCTAGAAGCATGTGATGCGCGCGCCCTACGATTCCTCAGAGGCAAAGTGCGGCAGATACTGTATTACAAGAATACTAAGGTAAGGAAAGAAGAGGATCCTAAGGAAGCTCCTACTTAAATACAGTGGTCGCGCGGTGCTTAAATTAGTGCCTCAGGCACCTACATAGCCAGGGCACGTGACAGGATCTAGGACCGCATTACTACGCATTACTACGACAGCCCTTACCTCACCTCACTATGCGATAGTTATGACAGCGCAGTTGTAGACAGGCCTTAATTAAGGGTATAAGACATCTCTTATAATTAACTATTCTAAACTAAGGAAAGAAGAGGATCTTATAAATTGTGAGGAGCCTGACGGCAGGTTCCACATGGGTCACGTGACCATTCGTTCCGTACAAGGTTCTTACAATTGTAAGAACTCTCGCGTGATGCTTGTCACCTGATCTAGCAATTATATATATACTCGCTCAGTTCCTAAGCTCTTCTCTCCTCTTTTCCTTTTCCCTTTAGCTTAGTATTCTCATTATCTTAACTACTATATGAAGGCCTTAGAAAGAGCATAATAGTATTTGTACTAAGATAAGAGAAAACTAAGCTAAGGAGAGAAAAAGAAGAATAACTCTGCGAGGAGCTCAAGCTTAGATACAGGAGCTTTGCCAAGCTATGCTAGGCAAGCAAGAGAGGGTCTGGGAGAGAGCACGTGAGGGCCAGGGCTACTACACTCGGGTCTTCGTTCTAAGGCACTTAGTGCCTATAACTCCCTGTAACTTAAAGCCTGTATAATTTAGTTAACAGGGTCACACCCTAAAGCTCACAGAGCCTAAGTGCTGTACGCCACCCGTGGCGTAGCAGCCTTAAGCAGCCTCCTCCAGGAGGCTACTCTTCGTCTTTTGGTCTATCGCCCATCACCAACTTTTTGGTTCCTAGTCTCTCGCTATATCTCATCACGACCCATGGTATCGGTGCCATGACAAGTAAAAAGGATGCCAATAGAGTGTTTCCCCATCCCAGGCCCAATCCATCGTACAGAATCTGTGCTACGATGGGCAAGACTGCACCCGCTGCACACCGCGTCACGGTAACAGCAGCTATGGCAGAGGCAACGTAGCTCGCGTGTGCGTCAGTCATGTAGACTTGTAGGGGAAGCTATTCCACATTAACTCTTTCCAACCTGAAGCAACATAAAGAGTACGTACCATTATGAGAAGGAGACCGACTCCTAGGAGACTTGATGCTATAATTGGGAGCATAAAATTTAGCTTGTAGGCCGCACTCCAGCCATACAACGCAATCGATACAGGTATCATCCAACACGACCAAACCATCAATGGTAAACGAAACTCGGGTTTCCTGATGCCACCGTTTTTTTGAGTCAGACCAGTAGCAACGCGGTCATTGAAAATAGAACTAATTATACTTCCAATGATAAATCCAATGCTAATGCCGAGATATGGGATTCCACTGGCGCTAGTGGAAAACCCATACTGGCCTTCGAAGACGGATGAGAATGTAGTAAGAACGGCGAGCTGCGGAGAGTAACAACTTAGTTTCATTATCTGATTTTAGCGAGCTTGAGCTTGATACTTACAACATATCCATACGCCAGAGCCAGATAGGCGGATAGCAGCAAAACGACTCGGTTAAAAAGTAGTAGCTTAAACGGACGAGATAAGGCATTCCTAATAATGATATTCAGTGGGAGAGAACTGGCCAATGCGGACACATATCTCTTGTTCCGCCGGCAGCTGCGAAGATGTGCTGCTCTCTGCTTTAATAAAGTCTTTGCATGCGTCTCTTGGAGGAATGCGAAACATAAGGCGGTAACGACCAATTCCTAACGCAGATGTATTGTATTAGCATGCAAGAAGTAGGTCGGTGTCAATGACCACAAACCGCGATGGCGACAATGGCAAATACCCATCTCCAACTAAGGTATTGTGTTATGAAGCCGCCAGCAAGGGGGCCGTTCGGTGGGCCCAGCAAAGAACTGAGAAAGAAAATGCTCATTGCCCTTCCTCTGGCTTCGGCTGGGAACAAATCTGCAATCGTAACCCCACCGAGAACCACCGGTACAGATCCGGCACAACCTTGGAAAAATCGAGAGACGATGAGAACAGGAAGACTCGGGGCAAAGGCGCATAACACGGTAAAGGACAGGAAAGCAACATTTGATAAATTATAAACAACTCTCGTCCCGTAGACCTCAGCGAGAGGAGCCAGTATCCTGATTTTCTGTTGCGTCAGTTATTACCTTAGGACACCCGAAATCTAAAGGGTTAGACTAACGTAGGACCCAATGCCAGCCCCAAAATATAGACTGAGACTGCGAATGATCCTAGTACTCTATTTGATTCATGAAATTCGACTATGAGAGCTGGTATAGTCGGAGAAGGAATTGTGGCGCAGATAGATCTGTGATATGATTAGATGTCTAAAACTCTCGAGTATGGTAGCAGCATCGCCACGGTTACTTACGTCAGGAGAGACATTGCACAGACAAGTGCTACATTCATCTGTTTCTTCCACAATGGCCAGTTCAGAGGCTTGTTTGGATCGTCATCGTCTTCCCAATCAACAATAAACGAACGTTTGTTCCTCTTTCGCCCTGGGTCTTTCATTCCGTTTGCTCAAATTGATGCTTTGTTGGGTCAAAATCTTGAATGAGTAATGTCGAAGAGAATAGAGATCTGATACTAAACAAAGGAGAGACAGGAGCAAGGGACTCTTGTATTGTGGGCGGAGGGTTTGGTGTTATAATGACTCGCGCATTGCCAGTGGAGGGGTTGGTTTCACTATTAACTTTTTTTAGTGGAGATTCCCACACAAAATTCTAAATGAGACGCTTTCGCGAGATTCTTGCTTTCCGCGGCTATAAGCGAATGCGCATAGAGGAGAACCGACTATTAACTTGGAACGAGAAGTTTCGGAGCATGCTTTGGTAAAACAGAGGCGGAACACGTCTCACCCATGATTCGAATATAAGTGAGTTAGCTTAACTATATCCCTCTCTTAGTAAGGTCCCTTGAAGTTCGGTGGGGAAAGTCAATGCCTCACGAAAAGACTTATGAAATAATCGTACCTATTACTGCTAGGCTATAAGATCTACGCCAAAGTTAGCAAAACCTATCAACATATAGTTTCCCGTAAAGTCTAACTTAAAAATAGAAGTTTCGGAATATGCTTTATAAAACAGGCGAAACTGTGAAGAGCTCTATGTTAACCTTTGAAAGCTTAAGTGTATTCCGTTTGTGCAATTCCACTAGATTGTAGCAGAATACGATGGGCTGTAAAACAGGCCCGTATTTATGCCATGGGCAACTTGCTACTATATAGCAGGGAATAAAGCTTATTTTACAGCCTATCGTATTCTGCGACAACGGCCTTAGAGATACCCTTTACTATAGACCGATTGCGGCCACATATTTATATGCACGAACAAAGCCATTTGATTCCTCTAGTATATAGAATCTATGTGAAGTACATATTGCTTTTATTTTAATATCAGCGCCAAGATAATAGGCCTCAAGCTGCCGAATTGTGAACCGTACGTAAGGTACGCCTCCCAATCTTTTGAGTGCATGTCTACACAGAGTTGGGGGTTGGCGATATCTCCAGCACAAATACACCAGTTCGTCCGAAGAGCTGTTCTAATCCGGGCTTTTCCTCACTGCAGATGCAAGAGCCATACTCATATCAAGCCGCCACCTCATCGTCCGCCTCGTGGGCAGCATTTGATGACTACAACCCCGAGATGTTAGATATGAATACGTGTTTAAGTTCGTCTTCTCACTCTTCCCAAGTTATTGTGGCGCGTTCTGTCCTAATTGACACTAGATGACAACCCGACGTTCTGCACTAGTGATGACCCGTCCTTTTATCCAGAGTCCACTTTACAACCGCTTTACAACGCATCCTTACCCTCCGACTTAACCCAACTGCAACCACAGCCATCCGCTCCGGATTCGATCGGCTTTCAAGATGCCAGTGGAAAGTGGCGATGCCAGCATGAGGCTTGCACGTCATCCAGGGCTTTCGACCGCGTGTGTGACCTGAGGAAGCACTATGCAACCCACATCAAGCTCTTCTTTTGCAGTTATGCAGACTGTAGCATGAGCCTTATTGGATTTGCCCGCCAGAAAGATTGCCACAGGCACGAGGCTTCGCATAACCCTACGATACAGTGCAAAGCGCCTGAATGCAATCGCGTTTTCAGCAGGAAAGGTGAGGGTTGATACTAGCATTCCCTTTTCAACTAGATGGCAAGTTACTAATTTCTGGCTATAGATAACATGGTATGATATCTGATGCTCACTATCTAAGTTCTGTGTCATTCCTTACCAGGTTATTTAGAAAACCCACTATAACAAAATCCACGTCCACCGACAATCCCGTCGATAGCACCCTTATTGAAAGCGTAGCTTTCTTGTCACATAGAAGCATAGTGCATAGAACGACGATTGTCTCATAGGAAGAGATAGAGGGGTATTTAGAAGAAGTGTGGCTTGAAATTAAGAAAGAGCCGCTTGATCGGCTGAATGCATGTATACCCCGGCGTATTGCAAAATGTATTTAAAATAAGGGCAGGGCGACGAAGTATTAGAAGTGCTTTCTTTATATATATATACAGCTAAGAAATTGGAGTAATAGTTGTAGAGTTATAGTAGTTTGAATACGAGGGGTAAAAATTGGTCACATGACGAGCATGGTGGGAGTCGCTTGTACACTCGTACTAACCTAGAAGTAATTATTAATAAGTCAAGGTAGGATAACCTAGATAAAATTAGGAGTTATTACAAAGAGTATAACTCTATTTCTAATAAACTCGTCAGACTAGGGCGGATATAATTAAGCACGATTATTTCTTAGGGGTTTAATAGACTCCGAGTACACCAGAGAGTTATCAGTAGGAAAAGGATTAATTCTCAAGTAGTCTCAACTATAGACTACGCGAAAATCTATAAGAGTATTATACGTGACGTTGAGAGGCATCGTATAGCCCTAAGCGAAGTAAGAGAGTCTAACCCTAGGACTGCTAATCTTATTAAGCTTTAGATATATGAAATAGTTAATAGCGCTCTAAAACCTCGGGAAATTCCTATTAGTAAAATTAAGAAGAATCCTATTGTCTCGAAGTCCTCTAGAACTGTCTATAAAACTTCCGTAATAGAAAAGCTCGCCGAATTGATAGCTGACGCCAGATGGGGAAGTTGAGGGGGCAGTTAGAGTCTTATATCAGCCTTTTAGCGGGAAAGGTAGAGAATCTGAGCGATGAGGAGGTGCAGGAGATCGTTTCATCAGATGTCCTTGAAGCTGTCCTGGGCGATTATGCCAAAGATAGGCAAAGGCAATGGCTCGAAGATGAAGAAAACCAACGTAGTCCTCAAACTCTCCACTTCTACGATCCTTCCCAACAGAATATTCCTGCAAGAAGCCGAAGACAAAGGCATGAAGCAGCTCAAGGAACAAGTACTTGCCTTGCAACTTGAACAGATATTAGGTCAAGAACGAGTAGAGCAGCGACGAGCTGTGGTCCACACAATTAAATCAAACTACCACTTCTACATCAG
The DNA here is from genome assembly GCA_002803225.1 of Gamarada debralockiae. Classification (NCBI taxonomy): domain Eukaryota; kingdom Fungi; phylum Ascomycota; class Leotiomycetes; order Helotiales; family Hyphodiscaceae; genus Gamarada; species Gamarada debralockiae. The sequence goes on along the minus strand of NXFV01000462.1, from coordinate 7,265 downwards.
ACGAGCGACGAAGGTGAAGCGACGAAGACGAGGGTGTAACTTTTGATGGAGCGACTTGAAAAAGGTCATGGAACAGCGAAACGTGACTTGCAAGAGACTAGGTGTGCAAACGGAAGAAGTGGATAAAGCTTCAGTTGCGGGAGAGCTCATAATGCCTCTACCAAGTGTGACTTTTTCTGAACTTGATTTGGAAGTGGAGAAATGGGAAATGGTTAAATCATTGGGTCGATACTCGAAACTGACAGAGGAATGAGAGAATATACCCATCCAGGTGACGTTTTGGTAGCGAGAAAATTCACTAGGTAGTTTTCTTACGTGAACGCATTCACCCTTGCGATTTCAACTACGATTTGCTATGTGAACTGAACGATATCATACCAAGTTATTTCTGACTTGCCTCTTAAACTCCCAATTCTTTTCAACATAAAGAACAACAACCAGAAAATTCATCACATCGCAAATTACAACACTCATCACTTAGAGAAGCTTCCCAACAAGTGTTACGAAAATGGCCGGAGCTTTCGATGGCTCATCCGCATTTCGAGGCTCAACACAAGAAGCTCGAAATGCTGCAATGAACACGCCAGGAATTTCTGCTACGCCAAATGCCAAATATTCAGGTGTTATCAAGCCACCGAATATACGAGGGCGCCCAAAACCTACGAAGGACGCTCTCCGGACCCCAGACATGAATGAGTTGATTCTCTTTCTCATCAACCTCCCGAGAAAGCTCCTCGGCTTCATTATTTCGCTCTTAATCGGTCTTAAATTAATACTTGAGCGCACCGTCAATGGCATGGTGGCGAAGAAGGGGGTGTGGAATGCGAAGGATAGCAGTACACAGGAGAAGGTTCAGGGGGCGAGATACAAGGGAAAGAGAAAGTTGGACAACTTGGTAGTTAAAGCAGTCAAGGATGAGAAGCGCCTAGAGGCAGAGGAACAGTCTGCAGAGGCTACGAATGGAAATAATGGTGACGAGACTTCACCGGCTAAGGAAAATGCCTCAACATCTGACAGCAAGATGGAGAAGAAAAAGTGCAAGAGGAGGCCAAAAAAGAAGGGCGGCAAGACGGGCTAAGAGGAAGTAACTGGCAATGTTGAGGTTGGAAACGATGAGATCCAGGTTTCCTATGATGTCCAGCAACACATCGAATCAAGCTCATGCATCGCAGGGGAGGACAACAATGAGGCCGAGCCCAGCAGTGATAGAAGTCTTCAAGAGAGCATCGAAGAGAATGGCAGCGAGCATGGGCCGGCCCCAGAGCCTATGGCAGAGCCCCCCGTTCTGGGAGCTGCTAACGATGAGCGAGAGTGGACCGTGTTTAAGTCAAAGGCTTCGATGAGAAAGTTAAAGAAGGAATCCCCTGGTACCATCCCCACCCCCGAGGCAATCGTGGTATCAGTAGAAGCCAATGAGAATAGAGTTCAGCCCAATGACTCTGCCGAAGTGAGCGGCTTAAAGGAGGATATATGCGCCCAAATGAGATCCTGGTCACAGCAACCATCGAGTCAAATGACCTTACAGAATTGAGTGATTCAAAGGGGGATGGCTCTACTCAAGATGAGGTCGAGGTCAACGAGGCTGCAGAGACACAAACGGAATATGTCCTGACCAAGATAGTGAAAGCCCATGCTAATACACCTATGAATGACAGTGGACGCTGGGAAGACACCCCAAAGGCTGTCGTTGAACAAGCATGGACAGAAGTAAGGAGCAGCCTTGTCAGTTGGGACATTTTTCGGGCGAAATATCATATAATTCTTGACTAGCTTAATATCTAAGGAGCGTAAAAAATCAAGGAGGGGGATCTGCCCTTTATGCTACAAAAGAGGGGTAAAACAGGCTATACTAGATTAAGCAATTCCAACCAACAAGCCTGAAGAAGCAGAAGAAATCTCCTCGGAGTCCAGTTCAAGCAACGAAGTCGAAGAGAGCGAGACCACGTATGAGCAACTTGAAGGATGGAGTTAAAGGGCGATTTTCTTCCATGATAGAGGATATGCTGTTAGATAAGGAGGAGGATAAGTCTAAGGGAAGTAATTTGGCGGAAAAAGACCTGAGAGTTCTCTTGAACGTCGAAGATTCGGTCATGGAAGTTATTGCCCCTGCTCAATCGGCTTTTGAAGAGGGGGTAGAGTGGGATGTCACCGGTTCAGACGAAGAATCAGAGACGACGCCTCAAGACTCCGAAAAAGACGAAGAGCAGGAGATATGCAGCCCTATCATTGAAGCCGGCAATGTTGGTATCTCGGCTCTCAGCAGAGAGACAATGGAAGCACTGCAGCTCCCAACGCGACCAATCAAGCACAAGAGCCAATTCAGGAGGTTGATCGCGGCCGGCAACCCAACAAGGAAACAGCAGCCACCAGCACAATGGACGCAGTCTCTGAGGTGTCTCCACCACCGCCAGCTTCAGTTGCGAACGAACCTACACCACCGCCATCGAAGGCTGCGAGTGAACAGTCTGAAAGCCAAGATCCTATCCCGACAAGGCTCTCAATCGCTGAACAACGATAAACAAGCCACCGGAAATACATCCCAGGCACCCAATCCTTCGGCACTAGTAGTAGCTACAAGTTTAGATGGGTCGGAATGCCGCCGACAAGGACGTGGCTCCACAAGAATGGGCTGATTTCGGAAGAAACCAAGGGCAAACACGCAATGAGATGAAATGGTATAGGAAATGTGGGATGCCTGGTGTCAAATACTTAGGAATATCTGAGGCTAGAGATAGTGAAATGATAGCCTTACTCTAGCCAGAAAGTCTAGTTAGAGGCTCCATTCCTGACTGTTCGTTGAATACATGAGCATTTTATACTGATAGAAGCTTCACTTTAGCTTAGCCATTCCAATTTGTTCATACCGTATCAATTAGTACATAAGAACAATCGCTCAATGCAGTGAGCAATCTTGGACCTCTAGAGAAGCTTTCTAGTTCTGACGAGATTGTCCTGATGTCTTAATCGCTCACAGCAGTCGAAGTATTCAAAGAGGAGATTTCCTCGGAGCCCTCTACGAACTCACAGCCTTTAAGGGTCTTGGGAACTATTTTCTAAATAATGCCGTACTCAAACTTGTAGAATAAGTCATTTGTTGCGCAAGTTATGTCACGTGACTGTCACGTTTCATCTGGAACAATACCGCGACAGTGTTTTTTACTTTAAATTCTGGCCTTATTGAGCTCCTCGGGAGGGATAGATTCCCTCAACGAACCATTGGGATAAATGGTTGGTTGGGAGTGACCGACTGGGAAAGATGAGTTTGAATTGCCCCTTAACGCCCCAAAACGCGCTAAGAATGCCAAGCCAGCGCTAATGCAAGCACTCAACGCGCTCCCCAAATCCCTTTTCGCGACGCGTCAAAATCCACATTTCCTTCACGGACAATCTCCTCCCACTTCTTTTTCAAGCGTTCCCGTCAACAACACCACAATCAGAAGATACGACAATCATGTCTTCTCCAGGCCATCGCCGCCAGCGCAGCTCTCAATCTGCGACTCCAAGGCGATCATCGCAGCGAAATGCCATTCCAAGCAGCCCACCGGATCCTGCTGCCGCCCAACTTCACAATGAAGCAGCATCGTCGCAGGGCGGAACGAATGGCACACCTCGACGGGTTGCACCATCCTCCTCCCCAATGATGTACCGCTCATCTCCTGCTGATATCGCGAGATCAAATCGAGAGCGCGATGTCAGTTCTCCTTTGCGGCAAATGACCAATTCGCAGCCTACACAGGATGGCGAGCGAACTCCTAGAGCAAGTGGGCTCATCGGAGGTTAGTATTCGAGCCACAATAAATTGGACTTTCTCTAATCAATCACAGAATCTTCACCCATCCGCTATGCCTCAAGCTCCAGTCCCAACGGTGGCCGCCAGCAATCGATCCTCCCTGACATTCCGAGTGACAGCAGTGGCGGCCTGTTTGTTCGACAATCGGAGGCCGGCTCTCGCTTGAACATTTCCAGACGAGGAGATATCAATTCTGACAACGCCGGTACTCCTCGTGCGAGACGCCGCATCTTCATGGACGAGAATGGACGAGTTATTCGAGATGTTGGCGTGGAAGATTCTGAAGCTCCAACTTTCTCTAATATCGATCCCACAACTTCCGATGCCCAAGCAATGGGAGGAACTTCTACAATGTGCATCTGGGGAACCAATGTCTCAATTAATGATACCCTCTCCACATTCAAGGATTTCCTTCGCAATTACACCAAGAAATATCGAATGTGGGGCGACGGAATGACCATTGAGGAGACCGATGCAGATGAAGACTCGAGCACAAAGGAGTATGTCCAGATGATGCGGAACATGCTGGAGCTCGGTATCACCAGCCTCAACTTGGATTTCCGCAACCTCAAGGCGTACCCTCCAACCAAAAAGCTCTGGCAACAAGCACAAGATTATCCTCAGGACATTGTCACACTCATGGATCAAGGTATCAAGGATGTCATGTACGAGATTGCAGAAGCGGAAATGGCAAAGCAAAGACAGTCACAGAGCTCGGTCGGAGCTTCACAGCGCAGCAGAATCATGAGCTCGGAGCCGCCAGTTCCCAGTTCTGATCGCAGTGAGCGAGAACCACAAACTCCACGCGCCGAGGAGTCGGACGAGGTGGATTGGTGCGCGGAGGTTCAGAAGTTATCATACAGAGTCCGACCATTTGGACTTGATTCTACCATCAACATGAGAGAGCTGAATCCTTCCGGTAAGTGCAAATATTGTTTCATGCATGTGCATTTCTAACTTTCATCAGACGTCGACAAGATCGTTGCCATCAAAGGTCTCGTCATCCGCACCACTCCTATCATTCCCGACATGAAAGATGCATTTTTCAGATGTCAGGTCTGCAATCATACAGTCAAGGTCGACATTGATCGTGGCAAGATTGCCGAGCCTACCAAATGTCCTCGTCCTATATGCGAGTCGCCCAACTCCATGCAGATCGTCCATAACCGTTCGGGATTCATGGACAAGCAAGTCATCAAGCTTCAAGAAACTCCCGACTCTGTACCAGCTGGTCAGACGCCACACTCTGTCACTATGTGCGCATATGATGAATTGGTGGATCTTTGCAAAGCTGGTGACCGTGTCGAGATTACTGGTATCTTCAAGGCTAGTCCTGTTCGAGTCAACCCAAGACAGCGCACCCTCAAGAGCATTTACAAGACGTACATCGATGTATTGCACATCCAGAAGGTTGACAAGAAGCGCATGGGTATCGATGTATCCACCATTGAGCAGGACATCTCCGAGCAAATTGCAGGTAATATCGAGGAGACCAGAAAGGTCACCGAGGAAGAGGAAGAGAAGATAAAAGCTACAGCTGCGAGACATGATATCTACGACCTCTTGTCTCGGTCTTTAGCACCCAGCATTTTCGAAATGGACGACGTCAAGAAGGGTATTCTCCTTCAACTCTTTGGTGGCACCAACAAGTCTTTCGAGAAAGGAGGCAGTCCCAAGTACAGAGGAGACATTAACATTCTTCTCTGCGGTGATCCCTCCACCGCAAAGTCCCAAATCCTCCAATACGTTCACAAAATCGCTCCCCGCGGAGTCTACACCAGCGGAAAAGGATCTTCAGCAGTCGGTCTGACCGCATACGTGACTCGCGACCCCGAGACCCGTCAACTCGTTCTCGAATCCGGTGCTCTCGTCCTCTCCGACGGCGGTGTCTGCTGCATCGACGAATTCGATAAGATGTCCGAAACCACTCGATCCGTCTTGCACGAAGTCATGGAACAGCAAACCGTCTCCATCGCCAAAGCAGGTATCATCACGACCTTGAATGCACGAACCAGTATCCTGGCATCCGCCAACCCCATCGGCAGCAAATACAACCCTAACCTCCCAGTCCCTCAAAACATCGATCTCCCTCCAACTCTGCTCTCCAGGTTCGATCTTGTCTACCTCATCCTAGATCGCATAGACGAGACCAACGACCGTCGGCTTGCCAGACATTTGCTTAGCATGTATCTCGACGACAAACCACAGAGTGCATCAGGCGGAATGGAAATCTTGGTGCGTCCTCTCTTATTCCCCTTTCTCTCTCTCAAATTTACTAACGAGCTCCGCAGCCCATCGAGTTCCTAACCTCCTACGTCTCCTACGCTCGCACAAAATGCCAACCCAAAATCTCCCTCGAAGCCTCCAAAGAGCTCGTAGATTCCTACGTCGAGATGCGTAAACTAGGCGAAGATGTGCGCGCAGCAGAGCGCCGCATCACCGCCACAACCCGGCAGTTGGAATCTATGATCCGTCTGTCCGAAGCACACGCCAAGATGCGGCTTTCCGAAGTCGTGACTCGTGACGACGTAGTCGAAGCGGTAAGGCTTATTAAAAGTGCGTTGAAGCAGACTGCTACGGATGCGAGAACGGGGTTGATTGATATGTCCTTGTTGACGGAGGGCACCAGCGCGAGTGAGAGGAGACGAAAGGCAGATTTGAAGAATGCGGTGTTGAGTTTGTTGGATGAGATGACGAGACAGGGACAGGCAGCGAGATATAGTGAGGTGATCAGGAGACTAGGGGAGCAGTCCAGTGTGGCGGTTGAGCAACAGGAGTTTGCGGAGACGGTTAGGGGGTTGGAAATGGAGGGTGCTTTGATGGTTGTTGGTGAGGGAGCGAGGAGGAGTATCAGACGGGTTACTGGTGTTGCTTAAACTGCCTGATGAACGGGAGAGGGTTGATAGGTAGAAGGCGTTGGGTATGAATTGTTGAACTGGGATGAGTGATTGTTTAAGGCATGTGGAATATGGGTAATGATAGATACGTGCGTCACTGTTTAGTTCATGAATTCATACGATTGATCTTTTTAATGCACTCTTTGCGTCTTTATACTTCTTTGCTGTCGCGCCTTGAAAGTATTCCCATCCATCCTATCCCGCTCGCACTATCAAATGAAATCTCGAATCTGAATCACTGCCCTTCTTTCAGCGATCCACCAACACTCTCGCTCTCTGTGATCTCGAATAATCGAGCTGCGACTAATTCGCCCATTCGTTCGTAGCCTTTCGGAGTGAAGTGCAGGCCGTCGTCCCAGATTTCCTCTCGTTCTGATTTGGGCATGCTGTGGAACGGAATAGCGGCATGGAGATCGAATATGTATCTAGGAAGCGAATATCAGCTCCGAACCGTTCACTCAATTTCAGCGATCAAGATCAAGTACATCCAAGATTATCCATACACTTCCCCGCAATTGTTGAAATGAACCGATTGATTGTGATCTGATGGGTTTTTCGCTGTCCAGAGACCCAAAGAA
>NXFV01000461.1:0-33625 GCA_002803225.1 Gamarada debralockiae | reverse complement strand
AAAAAAAAAAAAAAAAAAAAAAAAAAAAAAAAAAAAAAAAAAAAAAAGGCCTCACACGCCATCCCTTTTATCCTCCTTAATACACCGATTCAACTCGTCCCTCTTAGCATCCAACTTCTCGCTCTTCACCCCGCATTCTGGAACGGTCATGAGGACGACCTTGCTTCCGTGGAGAAGGGGAATGGCGGTTATTGCTTTAATGGAAGTCCAGATTTCGGAGACGGGCTTGCCCCAGCCTAGATCGTTTGTACCACCGAGAAAGAGAGTGTAGTTGTAGTGTGGTATGGTGGAGTTTGAGGTGGCATCTGTGAGAGAAGGGGATGTTAGTGTGCGATGGTGGAACGAATGGTATAAACAAACTCGAAGAAGGTATGATAGATATGGGTTTCTGAATCCATTTGAAGGACTATCATAGGATCGAAACTTCCGCTAACTGTTTGGCTTATCTCAGGTGGATGCCAAACATGCTGATGAGGAATTCTCGCCACTTCTCAATCACTAGATTGATTTGAGCGATTCAATTCACATCCCCAATCAATTGATTGAACTTCCAACCGTTTCCTACATCCCACCAAGAAGCATCGTCAGAGAATCTCTCAAACCACCCATCGGCCTTGATTTCTTGCCCAAGGCCTCCGACCCCAGTCTGCCATTCCAATCATTCGTTCAAACTGGGGAACCAGAACCCACATTTCGCAGTCATCCGTCCGCCAAAAGTGCCCGCCGTAACCAAATCTCCACTCTGGCCATCAGTGACGACCTCAACTTTCCGCTTATCATTCCCAGCCCAGAACTTAACTTCTAGTTCCGTCTTCATCACTTTTGAATACGGAGTCATGATGAGCCCGAACTTGCTGTAGCCTTCTGTAAGGCTGTCGCCGAAACAGAGGACTCTCAAAGGCTCGGGCTTGCCCTTGAAGAGCTTGGAAGTTGCGTCGCCCATGGTCGCTCTGGTATATTGAGTGGTTGTAATGAAGAATATTTGCTTGATTTTGAGGTACTGGGTGAAGAGATGAGGTTGCAGGACACAGCTGAGGCACTTGAGTCGAAGTTGTGAAGCGATTGGTTGTGCATGAACGATGTCATGTGATGGCAACCACCTCGATCATTCACTCCTCACCGGACTCACTTGATTCCAAGAAATTCAAGTGAATAAAACACCGTCGAATATTCCCCACGATATCCCAATTTAATCGCTCAGAAGAAGTGGAAGGCCACCGTATTCGTACTCGATCATTCCAAAACGGCCAAGAGAAACGCCCCGCAAAACACGAACACGGGACCCGAAAAACGCCTCTACTCTCTCATCACTCACCGGGAAATCTCCGCTCCATTCTGCCTCTATAACCACCAGTAACCATATCTCCACTCACGCCATCGACGTCGACCTTCAACTGCAGTTGTGGGAATTTCTGTGCTAGTGTCTTCAACATCGAAACCGAGTATGGTGTGTATCGGAGGCCGTACTGGGTAAAGCCTTCGACTAGCGAAGCGCCGAAGCAGAGAATACGTATGTCTTTCATCGTGATCGTTCGTAGTTGTATAGAGTTTAGCTTGGTAATAAAGTGGAAAGGCATTCTAGATGAATTAAAGGGCGAAGAGTGGAAGCGACGGTGGGGCGATTTCGGGGATTGAAGACTGCCACGTGATGAGATACGAGTACGAAGGTACCCCGCCCCTTTTTGCCCCCGAACCCTTCATGATTTCTGAACACCGATACTTTCTCATTGAAAACAGATCTGGGGAATTCCCATTAATGTCGTCATGAAAAGGTTGCTGATCGTTCGCGGCATCTAAACGGGGATGAGATCCGCTTTCGTCGAGCTCTTCCTCGAATTTGAGAACTCCGCACATTTGTTCATCCCATAAGTGTGGCTTGTAAGATGGCTTCCTAATTCTTTTATTGGAGAGGTGGTGCCAATCATGCTGCACTCGGAATGTCGAGTGACAAAATTGAGACACCCGCCGAATTTATTCTGCTGTACCCAGATGTGGTGTGACTAGGAATATTCTTCGTCTCAATACAATACAAAACAAAGCTGTCTGCTGAATTGTGGACTCATAAGCAAACTTGAACCAGATGAGAATCTTTGAAAGCTTCTATGCCTTGTCGAATTTTAGACCTCAGCATGGAGCTTCCAAATAATCCTCAGTCTTGTCACTGTGCACTACGTCCAGTTCCACCTCAACCTCCCTGCCGTCCTCATCAGATGTTTACCGACTTTCTCGCAACGCTCTTGTTGTGGTCAGTGCCACCATCCCGAAGAAGCTCTCTAGCTAAAAATGGCAGGGCGGCAGCGTTTCTCACCATGGTGGGAGCAGGTGCCTTGACATGGAACGCTGCTCTCGTTTTGAAGCGTCAACCGATCTTGCTTCTCACTATCTTGACCCCGTTTATGCCTTCGCCGCTATATTCGTTTTCATCTTGTTTTGTCTTCTTCTGGTCAACCGCAAATTCAACACAGGTACCCAGGTCGTTTCTTTCAGTTGACAGTTCTGACTACCCTCAGAACTATTTTCCTCGCATTGGTATTCTCTTGGCTCTCGCAGCAACCCCAGCACTGGTCTGGATATATTATGAAACCTCAGCCGTCCCTCAGAGGGATCAGTGGGCATTCAATACGACCGCCTTCGAAGCTCAGAGCCTTCCTATGCCTGCTATTGTCGTAGAAGTAGGTAACGATGCGGCCTTTGCAAATTTTGCTCCCGAGAGAGTTAATACGCCGATTACCTAGTGTTTTTGGCCAGTCTACCAATCGTCTGCCTACGAATATATCGGATGCTATATCAAGCTTTTGGTCGACCACAATCAACGAAACAATCCTCCCTTGAATACAATGTATCCTCCGGGACTATGGAAGTTACCCGCTCTTGCTAAGGCGCTAATCCCCCTCGGCTCACCCTCGGCTCACTCTCGGCTCAGCCTGCTCACCTGAGCAGCCTGAGCAGCCTGAGCATCTCATCATGTAAATTTACCTTTCTATTTCTTAGCTAATTACACTTAGTTCTCTTATATCAAATTCGTCAAGTTTTGACGATAATACTAATAGAGACCAAACAAGCTCCCATGGATCCCAAAGTAGACACCTTCCAAAAGTACCTAATATTGTAACAGGAAACTTGACGACGAATCAAGTCGTTCAAAACTAAGAAACTAAAGATTAGAAACTCGTATACAGGTTGCTTGTTGTTCTAAGAGAAGAGAAGCCAGAAGCTGGAATACATACACCAAAGCTAGTCACGTGCCAAACACGTGGCCTGTCATCACGTTTAGTGGCGTAAGGGCCTCAGGCCCCTAATATATCGCAACTCTCTGCTTACAAGTCGCTTAGCATGCTTATTATTAAGCCTCGGGCAGCCTCGTCTAAGTGATTCTCCAACCTCAACACAGGCATCCCCAAACCGTACAGCACTCGATCGAGACTTTCTGCTAGATGTCGAATTCATGGATTCACTAACGAAAAGTCTGGTTTCTGCAGTACAACTTGGGCAAGTGGCGTTGGTAGACAAGGCTTTGAGCGATGGAGCGGATCCCAATGCAAAGGATGTGGACGGTATTCCTGTTATACACCATGCGGTTAAGAAAGGAAACAAGGAAATACTCGAAACTTTGCTGAAGAAAGCCGACCCAAATGCCAGGGACGAAGATGGAAAGACGCCATTGACATGGGCAGCAGAAAGTGGTTGCGACACGGCCGTGAAATGCCTTTTGGCAATACAGGGAATCGACCCGAACTTGGGAGATAAATCTGGCAAGATACCATTGGCATGGGCATCAAAATGCGGAAATGATAGAGTCGTGAAGTTACTCTTAGGTTGGGATGGGATCAATATAAACGCCAAAGACAATGAAGGCTCAACTCCACTTTTGTGGGCAGCTTGCAGGGGACGCAATGCTGTGGTGAAGCTACTCCTGGGTCGGAAGGATATCATGCCAAATGAGAAGGATGACACCGGTATGGCGCCGCTGTCGTGGGCAGCACAGCGAGGATGGAAGGCGCCCGTGAAAACATTACTTGCTTGGGACGGCATTGATGCAAATACTCAGGACAACGAAGGTGCAACCCCCCTCCTCTGGGCAGCATGTAGAGGACAAGCTGAGGCCGTCCAATTGCTTTTGGCATATGACGGTATCGAACCGGATCTACCGGACGAAAAAGGCCGTACACCTTTGTCATGGGCAGCAGACCGTGGGTATGACGTTGTGGTGAGACACCTAGTAAATCAAAAGGGCGTTGATATCGATAGCATAGATGAGGATGGTTCCACGCCGTTGCTGTGGGCCGCGTGTCATGGGCATGAAGCTGCAGTTCGTGTACTGCTCGGAGCAGGAGCAGACTTGAATATCGGCGATAAGGATGACTTCACTCCGTTAGATTGGGCAAAAAGTCGAGGATACGAGGCTGTGGTGGAGATACTAGAGTTAGCAGCGGAGGAGTACGAATTCGACAAGAAAATGTCGAGAGGCAAGCTCGGCGATTCGGGGACCTGTGCCATTACACAGGGTAGCACTCAGCAAGACCCAAGTCCGCTCGCCCTACGCCTGAAGTCTAATGCCAACCTATTTGACGATCAAAATTCTGATTTTTCTCAAAGCAAGTATGTATAACTTCCAGGGAAATGCAAGGCTAACGGTTGATGGATTGTGTAGGATTTTTGCCGCCGACCAGTGGATTCAGGAGTACAAAGACCTTTTGAAAAATAAGATTGAACCAATGCTCGTCTATAAACCGAGTGATGCAAACGCCTATCGAGTAAAAGTGGCCATCCTCGATTCCGGAGTGGATTGGGAAGATAAATTTATACGTGGTGCAAAATTGATTGATCGTATCAAGGGGTTCAAGAACTTTGCTGGGGATAGGGAGGATCAACAGAAAATGGAGTGTGTTGATGATGACTTCGGTCATGGCACTCACGTTACTGCATTATTACTGAAAACAAGCTTAGGTGCAGATGTCTACATTGCTAGAGTCGCAAGTGGCGGAAAGTTGGGAGACCCAGAGCATGTTGCCAATGTATTCTCCCCATCCTGCGCAGGCGTTCCCAAACTGACACATGGCAGGCTATAAGGTGGGCCATTGATGACTGCAAAGCCGATATAATATCCATGTCACTAGGCTTTGATCGGGTGGATCCTACTATCTCAGAGGCTATTAAGCATGCATATGCGCAGGACGTCATCATGTTTGCTGCAGCCGCTAATCACGGAGGAAACAAAAGCATAGCATTTCCAGCAAATCTACACCATATGGTTCTAGGTATCAACTCTACAGATGGTCTAGGCAACCCATCACCATTCAATCCCACCCCTGAGTCTCTCAGAGAGAATTTCAGTGTATTAGGAGAGGCTGTAACTTCGTCATGGCCGAAGACACTGGGTGGCCCGACGAAATGCAAAGCCGGAACTTCATTTGCAACGCCCATTGCTGCGGGCATTGCAGCGACTTTATTGCATTATGCCAAAGTTAAGTTTCCAGGACGAGGTGCTTCGGAACGCTTTGGCAGTGTGAGCAGAATGAGGGCGATGCTTTGGACGATGGCGGCCAAGAGAGCGGACTATGCGTATCTTCATCCCGTATCGTTCTTCATGGAGAAACCGGAGGCGCTTGTGTATGAGACGCTTTATGAGCAATGGGTGAAGAATGTCTAGGGACATGGAGGTTTACGGGCATTTCCTGCGACGAAGAATGTAGAGAATGTGGATTTCTCTCTTTGCAAAGTGATTGTGCGGAGGTATTGGGATGACATCTCATGCCTTCATAAATCGTAAACTCTCGCTAGTATGACCCTCAGAACATCCTGAGTTGTGCCTACTCATCGTCCTTGACAACAATGCAAATGTCTTTGTCTGCTTCTCCTTCGTCTTGAATGTCGATCACCTCTGCATCCTGAAACTCACCGAGGCCCAGATCCTCCTCCGCAAGAGCAACCTCAACCTCATCTTCCGGAGCCCTTTTTGTATCAGCATCGAACATTGCACCTTTCGAGTATGGCTCGTCCTTCACTGGCTTCTTCCGCGAACACACCAATTTCCTCAGCTGATACGCAAACACAAAGTCATCCCCATTATCAAACTTCGTCTCACTAACACTCACACTCTTCCCTTCCACCTCTGGCCCCACCTTCACCGATAACCCTGCCGGCGTTCCATCTAGCATAATCTTCGCAAATCCTCCTTTGGCCCCATTATCCTTCTCAGTAATACTCTTCGCTCCCTTTGCAACTTTCACCCCCGTAATCAAAAATACAGGCCTCCTATACTCTACCGCTTCCAAAAAAATCTTAACCTCTTCTCCTGCTATAGCATTCCTCACATACTCCTTAGCTTCTTTCCTCGCTAGCCACATATATTGCGTTTCCACCGTCTCAATCACATAGACATCCTCTTTGTTATGGGAAGCATTTGCTCCGATTCCAGCCGCAGCGCCCTCGATAATTTTTGCCCAGATCCCGACTTTGCCACTGCGGATCTGGGATCGAGTTCCGCTGAAGCCGCGCTGAGTGGATTTTTGGATGGTGGTGGATGGTGGTGGAGAATAGTCGTCCGCGTTGAGGGTGGAGAGGGGGTCGGTTGCGTCGCTAAGGATGTGCCCGACCTGGATGAAGGTGTCAGGGAGGGTAGTAAAGTCCTTGGTTCGGAAGTAGGTCTTAGTTGTCATAGTTGAGTTTAAGGGGGGTAAACGCGTGGATGAGAGAGGTGTTAAGGGCCAAACCCATGGAGGATCGCAAATCGGCTCCTGAAAAGAACCCTTGTAAGGCGAGTAGATCGGGTGCCCTGGCAAACTAGGTTAGGAAACTGTAGCCGGTGCGCACAGGGCGCCAAAATCGGACCCGCATTATGGTAGGCAGGCTGACTCAGGACGTGCTCGAGATGCTCAGGCTGTGCTCAGGCATGCTCAGGCTCCGCTCAGGCTCCGCTCAGGTTTGCTTATCCTCAACGGAACCGGCACGAGAAAAAATTTACATAGAGTTCATGGGTATCTATTCGAGTCGTTGCAGATATCGAGAAACGGCTTCCGTCCACGGGCTCTTCTTTGAGGGGTTATAGGGTGTTGTAACGCGTACTCGATCTAACGCACTATAAGGTTGAGTTGTAGCGCGATCTAATCAACAGTAAAGCCGGTATAGTGATATAAGGTCTGAATTCGTAGTCTATTATCGCGCGTAGTCTCTTTTCTTGTCTGTTTTAGAGTAGGAATATTTAGAATAAGGTAGAGGTCTATTGTGTTGGAGAGTATACTGATTTCATGAATTTGCAGTACAAAAAGGTAGAGTAAGAGTAGCGTTTGATCATGACCTTCGGACGCTCGCTCAGCCCTATCCCCACCCCCCCTGTCAGCTAATTTCGCTACAACATTTCGGCCAGATAGGTACAGTACTGTAGTATAACACAAGCGCATCATACAGCAATCAGACAAGTGATCCGTTCAACTTCACATGGAATGTCTCCAAACCTTACTTTAGCTCAGATCCCTCTGATTAGAGTTTGGGGGCGGGGTATAACCCCTGTTCGTGGACTCCCGCCTTCCCTTTTGCGGAGTTCCCCCGAAATAATAGGTGGAAAAGTTACATCCGGAGCTGGACTAGCTTCCTCAAAGGGACTCGCGACAAGCTAATTGACATCTGCATTATTAACTTTATTATCATCTTACAGTACTAGATTGAATAATGACCATTTCTCCATACCAACCCGTGGAATGCTTTTTGCCTCCGAACAAAGTCTAACCACCCGCCAACATTGCCAAGAGATCTTTGGCATAGACTAACCTGATTATGAAACCGCGGAAATCTAGATCATGGATTGACGTCGCTTCGATACCACCCTTCAAGCCCTCCGCACAAGAGGTCTCAGCGGTCTCAGCTTTTCTACTTCAATCCGAATTTCGTGAATTTCTGCGAATTTCTGCTTGCATTGATGAAAGGTCTGGGTACCTCAAAAATTCGAACGGTTTGATTCGATTTCCTTCCGGCGGCTTTGTCCACCGCTATATGTCATTGTCCTTTCAGTCTCCTTCAAACACATTACCCGATGATGCTGACGCATCCATTCGGCTGGCGGTTGAAGGCGCTGGCGGAGCAAGTTCAGCCCCCAAGCCGTTGCACACGTTGCGGCTTGACAGATGGTGGCTGGTGCCGAGAAAGGGGTAAAGTTTGGCTCATATCCACGACGCCGGAATGATGGACTGGCCCGTGCTCCGCCTCACCTTTCTGCCCCATATTTTTAACATTCGAGTTCTTGTTTCTTATGGTATCCGAGACCATAGCGTAACCAACAAAAGGACTCGAATCTTTTATACTTTAAAGTGGCCTATATTTAGAATACTCGCAGCGCGGCATACCTGCCTAGTAAATAAGGTGCCAACTTGTGTCCTCAACTCATAGCCGACCAAGTATCTTAAGCAATAAAAGGATATTATAAGTATATAAACTCGCTCTACTCGCCTAGCTGCCTTGTAGATAAGCCCTATATCACCCCCAAACTTAAACAGTAGTATATTTTGGTGAGCTTAGTATTCGGTAAATTACCAACTGAGTTAGCATTCCAGTTCCGAAGTCCCTCCGTAACGCAGGCATAATGTGCTCTCGCAAGCTCGTATTCTGTAAATTAAGCGGCAGGCTATCAAGAACTTCATGTTTCAGTATTTCCGCCAAGATATAAAGGATTCTCCTTAATAAAAACAACACGGTCCGGCATAGACGGGAGTGATTCTTCAGGCGTAGTATCGCTATATTAATGAAGATAGATGCCACACAACACCTCTTACTCTTTGCTCAATTGCTCATTTGTGGATTTGCAGTATCATCATTTTCAAATATGTGGTCTATTCTTTCATCACCAATTTATGGCATTCAATTACTTGTTTTCTTGTCTTCGCCTAGTTCCGCCCACCCTTCGCCCCAATTTAGGAAGCGTGATGCTTTCTCCAGCGTCTTAGTTGCTGATTCAGGATCTTGGGCATGTTCAGACCTCCAAATAACTAGCCTTCTAGTAGGTATCACAGATGCCCGGGCGCTTGCCCAGGTTGCTATTGATGCCTTAAATGTTGATGGCGCGGAAAATTCCGTTGCGTTTCAGACTTGGTTCGGACAGAGTAAGTTCCCAAAGCCCTTTTTTTCGGCTTCAGTACTGTATATTAATACCGTAAACCAGGTAATGCCAATGCAGCCACGCGACAAGCCATCAAGACTAATCATTATGATGCCGTACTTACCAACCTCCTCCCTCCTACGGACCAAGTGACTTTTAACCTTCAACAACCATTTATCTCGCCAGCGGTAGCTACTGATACACTCCTCTATGCCTGTGCGCCTGGGAGCAATCCTCTTTGTAACGATGGTACAGTCGCGGCAGTGCAGAGTGCTAGGACTGGACGACCAGCCGCCTTCGGCACTACCTTGCTGGCATTGTGCCCAAATTACTTTTCCGCATTCTCTCAAAAGGAGATGGAAGATGAATGGAGAGCGAACTTGTCAATACTTATGGCTCAGTCAGCGACTTTAGTCCATGAAGTCCAACATATGGCTGTTGCTACTGGATTCAACCGCGTAGCCGACGACGTGTCGGATCAATTTTCTACAACCCAGAAGGATTGTTATAGCTCTAGTTGGTAAGTCTTATGACTAATTCTGCCCAAAATTCTAAGTGTACTAATAATTTTCTAGTTGCTCTAGGTTGGATGATAAGACGAAAATGCAGAACGCCCAAAACTATGCTCTCTATGCATTGGATGTAAAAGTGTTTCCTGACTCAGCAACGGATTCTTGCCCAATATCTTCTGGTGCCGCACGACGACGTTCAGAAGGTAGTAGCCAGTTTAAGGACTTTGCCAGACTTTATGAACGTCAAAACAGTGTTAACTCGGGCGCTACCTTTCGAAACTCGTCTCGAGTTTCATCATCAACCTCGTCTTCTAACTCAGCGCGAGCCTCCTTTCCTGCCTCGAGTTCAACTTCATCTCGAATTTCATCACCAGCCTCGTCCCCTACCTTGCCGCGAGCCTCTCCGGTTCCAAGTCCAACTTCGTCTCGAATTTCATCACCTACCTCGTTACCTACTTCGGCGCGGTCTTCCTCTCCTGCCTCAAGTCAAACTTCGTCTCGAGTTTCATCACCAACCTCATTACTTACCTTGGCGCGACCTTCCTCTCCTACCTCGAGTCCAACTTCATCTCGAATTTCATCACCAACCTCGTTACCTACCTCAGTGCGAGTTTCCTCTCCTACCTCAAGTCTAACTTCGTCTCGAGTTTCATCACCAACTTCTTTTTCTACCTCGGTACCACCTAACATAACTACTCCTCCAACCCGATCAACGACTTCCTCAACAACATCTGCTCCTCCAGCTACTACGACTGTGAGTAATGGAGCCACGATTGCCGTATTAGCTGGAACTGTCGTTGTAGGTGGCGCAGGTGGAGGCTTTTTTACTACAAATGGCATAACTACACCCGTGGCCGCCGGCGCCTCCGTCGTTGCCGGAGAAAGTAGTAATGGAGATCAACCAGATGACCCTTCTACTCCCACTAAGACAACACCGACAGCAACATCAAGGCCCACAACGTCAAGGTCCTCAACATCATCCAGTACTAGTTCAAACTGTGCGACCACTACAAGATCGCTAGGAGATGCGACAAGTTTTGAGTGCGTCAATCTAGCAGCTCTTGACGATGCAGCCTTGACTGCACTACTTGGAATCACAAGTGGATCTTCGGCCCCATCATCGACCTCCATTGTCCCATCCTCGGTTACTGCCCCTCCATCGCCATCATCTGCAAAACCAACGGCATCTGCTCCCCCTCTGCCTCCAGCTCCCCCGGCTACAACTGCCCCAGCTCCACCTGCCGCAACAACATTATTTTCTCTCGACGAAAGCATATCCGCTGGTACCACATCATGTTTCCCAACAACGAGTTTTGCCATGACCCCTGGAACATACGGCTTTAACTTTGGTGTCGATAATGCCATGAAAGTCTCCATCGAAACGAGTTCTTCAGAAGGCTACTTCCAAGGAATGGGGTCCGCCACTGGAACATTCTATGCCGACTTCAGTGGAGGTCTCCGTATCTGCGCGACGAACTCAGGCTCCGGAGCTTTGCCAATGAAATTTGCAATAACCTCCGCACCAACAGCAGCCCCCGCAACGCCTCCAGGCAAGAGTATTTTCAACCTTAACCAAAAGGTAAAGGGGGGTATTACGTCCTGCTTCCCTACGACTGGTTTCAATATTACGCCTGGGACGTATGGCTTCTCTTACACCGTGGCTACTGGTGTTGTCATTACTGTCGGTGATGATTCTTCTGGACCTAATTACTTTTCCGGACAGGGGAGTGGTAGTGGGACTATGTATCTGGATTTTTCGGGAAGCTCCTTGTCAATTTGTGCTAGCAATATTGGTGGGGGTGATACTTCTTTAGATTTTACTATTACTCAATAGATTTTGCAATATTAAACGAAGCTTTTCTACACTCCGACCCCCCTGCCCGCCCGCTCGTTATGCCATTTTATTACCATACGGGCCCGATTTCTATTATCCTTCCGGCCTCGAGTGCAAGCTCTTGAATCCGCGCACACGTTTTAAAGAGGGTAAAGGTCTTCCCGGATCCTACAACCCCGTCAAAGTTATCTGCCATGCCACGTGAGAAGTTCAATGGTATCGCGTCCTCCAATCAATTAGGGCATTAGCGACAGTCGTCATTTCGTACGAGATTGTGAGTTTGAAATTAACAGGTTATATTCTCGAGGACGAGACCTAAATTAGCTGGGGAGTGATGGACACTCGGTACTGGTTGCATTTGTGATCGCGGGTAGGCATGAGGCTGACGGTTGTGTTTGTTGTGAAGTATGTCTGTACTTTTTTTCGACGCTGCCAGCTGAAAGAGAACACTTTTGCAATGTGCAACGAAATGTTTTGTTCAACTAAATGGTCTCGGTGAAGTTTGCAGACACTTCTCGTCTCCACAACTGTCTTTAAGCCATGGCGTCTGTACTCTGTCCGCATTGGCTTGTGTCGCCGCCACGCTCTTGGTCGTTCTGGACGCCCAAACCAAGCAGATCAGCTGCAGCTCGGATAACAGAGCGTGAGATCGACGGCGCTAGTCTCAGACCCTAGAAGCACCATGCATACGTTGTACTCTCCCCCCCCCTAAATGAATGTTAAATTTTTGGCGGGTGGCACAGCCAAAAATTTAACCTTCATTCCGGGGGGGGGAGAGTACTGCGCACACTCAAACGATGCTCACAAGTCGGAATCAAGCTTTAACCCGATGCCCTGGCGATGGGCCATTGCATAGTCACCCGAGCCAAGCCAGGAACTAGGCAATCAAACCCATTTTCCATTTAAATTCATTTAATTGCCCAAGACGGCGTATGTGACACTTCGTACCAGAAATAATCATATGAGCAGGATGGGATGGTTTTTACCAATAAACCCTTCCACCTTTGAAAGGGATATGCAATATTTCAGGGGGCCAGCCCATGTCGGTACAGTAGGACGAATATCTGCTTTTGTGCCACTTCCCATGTGCCGTGTCTTGATCTAAGGGCCGAAAAATCAAATCCTTTTCTGTGCACATCTCGAATATTCTACTGTAGCGGGGTAATTAGCTAATACCCAAGTTGGTAAACGCGCAGGTACCAGACTACCAGTTCGTAAAGATGGAGAGCTTATGTAGCCTTAGCACACGCTGTCAGCCTTCCCGAGGAGTAACTTAGGAGGAGGCTAGGATGGATTGGGAGGGTTTTTTACGAGGAGTTACGAAGGCTTATACAGCCTTGACATGTGGTCCTTTCCTCAGCTTTGCCGAAGGGTAGATGCTAGGATGGATTGGGAGGCGAGAGACGGGGGAGTTGGGTAGTCCAGCCGTGTTCTCGTTTCTCCCCGCTCCACATTTCAAAGAGAGAATGTCATGAAAACGGATGATGATGCTAAGGCAACAGCAGATGTAACTATTGGATTTTCTGCTATGTTTGTACAATATGAATGCAACACTTTTCCGCACCTTCGTGCTCCCATCACCAACTATCAATGCCAGACAATAATCGTCCCCCTGCCACTTCCCACTCGAGCTATTTGCACAATTTCGTCATCTTAGTATCTTCTTCAATATCAAACCACTTCTATTTTTTCCCAATTCGTTCATTGCGCGCAAGTCATTCAGATAATGTCTCTATCTTTCAACTCAAACACTGCATTCAGAATCACTGCAGCAAAGAGTGTGATACACAAGACCGTCGGACCATATTTGTCGTGGTACTTGATCGCCTTGCGTTGTCTGATGGACTGGCTTCTGTAGAGGTAGATGAGGACAGAGTAGCAGAGGGAGAGGATTGCAACGATGGTGAAAGAACCTGCGGCGATGAAGGAGATGGGTGTTGGCTTGGCGCCGAAGTTGAGGAGAGTGGCTGCGATGGTGCCGATGTAAATGGAGAATTCGAGCTACAGAATGTCAGGATACGTTGATAAAAGTGAATTGAGAGAAGAGAGTGAAGCATACCCAAGACAAGAATGTTCTCTCAGCGGCGAAATAAACCTTCGGTTCCACACGCACTGGAACGTGAATCTTCTTTCCCTTTGGAGCCTTGAATCTCTTGCTTTCGATCTTCTTATTACCAAATGCAGACAGAGCGCCGCCGGACTGGGGAATTTCTGTTGGCTTGGGAATAGGAATTAGTGTGCGAAGGAAACCAGCTGTACGTTGACCTGCCAATCTCGCATGCTTCTTCAAGACCTTGGAGTAGTATGGCCAGCCTCCAATGTGGCGCGCTGCTTCAATTTCGTCGGTCTCATTGTCCTCATCGTCCGAGTCGTACAATGGGTAGTCTTCGTTGAGAGGCTGGGCAGCGAGCTGCTCTTCGATGTCTAGGGCGTTACCAGTGGCACGGTTTTCAAGATCACGGTCTGCGAGGCGATCACGACGATCACGCAGGCTTGCGGGGATGTTCTCTGCCGAACTTGAGCCGTTCCTGATAGTTGTGGCGTCCTCGGGGATTTCCTCTTCCTCGTCGGAGTCATCATCGTCATCATCGTCGCTTGTCGAGCTGTTGTTTGACTGTCCAGGACGTTGGATACCGAAGTGCTGGGTGACTGGCTTGCGGATATCAGTGCTCATTTGAGGGAACCAGAATGGGAGTAGATTGATGCGGGTCGGGAACAATGTTGCTGTGCCGTGAATGAACTTGGAGAACTTGGGGACGGCTTCGACCAAATGACTGGCGATGAGTTCGCGAACCCACTCAGGAGGTTCTTGACCAGCTTGAGTTTGCAGCTTCACTTCCAAGACGGCGTATGGGAAACGCTCGACGTCCTCCGGGGGAAGCTGCGAGAAGGGCCAGTCAATGCCAATGTCCATTCGTCGCCAGTTGTCTCCTGATCTCCGTCTTCCATCAAGGTTGTCCTCACGAACCATGGTGAGCTCTGTATCGAGAGAGATACGAACTCGTGCATCGGCAGGTAATTGGAAGGCAGTACGGTTGTAGAATGACCGGCAAACAGGCACGTATCCCTTCTTGAGAACTGAGTATTGAATCTCTTTTGCGAGTCTCTCGTCTTCGTCGATGGCCTTCGCTGGCTTCTTGCCGTCCTTGCGTGCCTTCTCGAAGATAGCGGCGGGAAGCAATTCACCCTTCATGTATGCGTTGACGAATTTCTCCTTGATGCCGAATCGAGCCTTGACCGACTTCTCTCCGGTCCAGTCTTCACGGTGTGTCTTTCGCTCCACGAAAATTTGTTCCGTGTCCATGCCACCATACCATCTCAGACGAATAGCTTCAGCACCCTCGGTCTTCTTCAATCGACCCTCATATAGATCCCATTTCTCCGGGTTATCGTAGTAGATGGAGGTAATCGCGGAGTCTTGGGTTTCGAATTCTTTGCTTGGGTTGAACACGAGGACAGGAAGATGCTGCAGAGAATTAGCAAAGCCAAAGCTGAGCTGAAGTGAAGCTTACTTTCAAGATGATGAGCTTGAGCTCAGTGACGTTGTCTGGATGCACCCAGTACTTGGTTGTTTGTCGAATGAAGCTACCTTGGCTTCCGCCGGCAGCACTGTCACCCTTAACTGGGTGTCCTCTTGTTCTGACGATATCATATAACTTCGAAAGCTTAACAATATCCGCATCGTAGTTGTCCTTGAAGAAAGGTTTGGCCTTCAATCGGGTCGCGAAGACCGGCTTAAGCACCCATCCAGTTTGTTTCTATCGGCACGAATTAGTGTCTTAACCTTGTCTGCCAAAGCGGCGAACTTACATCGTGCTTCTTGATGATCTTCTGGAAGCCAGTGTAGTTCAATTGAACGAACTTGGCGAGGTCGTGAACGTCTGCGATGATATCACTGAGGTCCTCCTCCAACAACATGAACTCCTCTTCAGTTGGGGCATCATCACTTGAACCAGAGCCAACCGGGCCTCTGGAGTCGAGTCTCGACACGACATCGTTGACCTCCTTCTCGCTGCTAGCAATGCGTCTGCCAATCTCAATTGCCTTGACCTTCTGCTTGGTATGGACCTTATCGAGCTCTGATTCCATCCGCTCAATGAATCTGCTCTCGTCTTCTTCGGTCCATTCTTTTCTCTTCGGCTTGGGGTTCTCTTTCGTGGGAGGGGTGACGTATGCAGTCTTCAAATCGTCCTTCAATCCATCGTAGTCAATGTAGTACCACTGATATTCCTTGATTGTGCTCGTGCGGAGCTGCTCGCCGAACTTCATGACGATAACACCGGGTCCAAACTTGTACCGACCTCGATCGCCGTCTGTTTGCTTCTGCCAGGTTCGTGTTTGCTTCTTGAGATCTTGGACGATTAGCATTGGGCCTTCATGTCGACAAGGACATAATTGAAAATGGAGTAAGTAGAAGGAGGACGAAGTGCAATTGATTCCTGCGGCGGTTGCTAAATGAAGCCGGCAAGAGGATTGATGTGAGGTTCTTCAATGTGGTGATGGTGATGGATGCTGGTTAAGGTTCGGTTGAAGAAAGCGGGTGGGAAGGCAGCTTACCTCTGTGTTGAGAATTTTGCAGTCCGGGTTACGAATACAAGTGAGGTTGGTGATACTGCATAGAGTCCCCACAGAAGGAGTGTGATCACGAGGGAAGACCCTGGAGGGAGCTATGAAAAATGCTAGGTAAAAATTACGTGCAAAACCTAATTGTCCAATTACAGGTGGTCATTACTACCATGTGACGGAAAACTTGTTCTCAAAGTTCAGATTCTTATCGAAAGCGGGGCGGAGGCGCCAGGAGCTTCCCTTGTTTTTTTTGCTTGGAGCTTGTGGTCTGAAAATTACTGACGCCAGGGGAATCTTTCAGCACCGACATCCCGAGACGTTCTTAGTCACGTTCCCCCACGCGACCTCCTTCCAACCTCCTTCCAACCTCAGCTGCTCATCAAGGATGAATCCATGGAGCCCTCTCGATTGCACGAAAGCTGAGATATGTCCTCAGGAATGGCGCCCTTAACTCTGGGTCGCAAGTTCATGTCCGATTCCCTTGAATCCCGATGGTAGGTCCGCTGCTCGTCATTCGCGTTGAGAAGTGTCACTAGCAAGTGGTCCACCGAACAGACGGGCTTTCATAAGGGCGGCTTGCATGTCCACATCATGACCACACGTTAATGGACTCTGGGACTCGTTTACTACTTAGAGGGAGCTGACGGAAGTGTCGATCTTGGTGCTTTGGCTGGATCCGCGAGCGTTTGTCAAGGCGTATCGCCATTCAATGCCATTCCAGTGACCCAAGTGACAGGACGCAGTCAGGTTCAACCCTCGATGCTGATTGAAGTGCCTCTCAAGTCCCTGGTTGAACGGAAGCGGTCTTGAGTACGGACTGAGTTCAACGCCGCCCCTTCGATTGGAAGGCGTTCCGCTGGCATCAGTGTGAAGTGAAGTGTGATTGCTGCTGTATTAATTAGAATGGAAGATTCCAAAACTCGGCAAATATGAATGATTTGCTATTTACAGGGGAGTTCTAGGAAAACTCTCTGAAAAGTTCAACGACGGTTTATGACCGAGACACTTGCCTAGGCATACTTTGGTCTTCCAACTCCTAACTGCAACCCCTCTCTATGAATCTCAAACTCAATCATCCCAATACACGACCACTCTCCGTATTTTCGGTTAATACGAGACTCAATCGATCTATCGTGGACATCTTCTTTCTCCATTCTCTATGGGTTACGATTATTCCCTCCGCCTTCATCCTCCTCCTCGAAATCTCCTTTCAACGTAACACACGCCTCATTACATGCGACTTTCAACTTTTCGTATAGCGATACAGTTTTAGTTCTCGGTTAATTGAGACCCCCTTCTACCAAACTCTCAAAACATCAACCTCCTTTCTCCTTTAACCTCTTTCATCAACACCAACACCAAACACCCTTCCACAACAATCACCATTAACTGACAACTCCTTCTTCTTCTTCTTCTTCAATCCAAGTTCAACACTCGATTCCGCCTTCGCAAACAACTACGATCTCTAACAAGCGCTCACCTTCTTTGGTATGCTTATTATCACTGCACTCCAACTCTCCCCTTCCCATTCAGCCCTTGATACAATATTGCGATCTTCCTTTCAGTTGAACACTTTCCTGTTCCCGAAAGTCGCATCTCACCTTCAACTTCCTTACATGCGCATTTCATCTGGAATCCCTAGCAGTCTCTCCATTCTCATCAGATCTCTCAGTCGCTACGTTCAGTTTACTAACTGATCTGGCAGAAGTCTGGTCTCGAAAGTGAACGTCTCCTGCAAGCAGTCACTTTCTGAACCCCCAGTACAAACTCCATCGTTACACCATGGCAGAACCAAAGGTCAAGATTGAGCTAGAAAGCGAGCCCTCCGACTTTGTCAATGATGAAGTCCACTCTACCCCTACCCAACTCACTTACAACTCGCTTTGGAAGAAACGCCAAGACAGTCTCCTCCAGCGGGTAGAGATCGAAGAGCAATCTTTAGAAATTGTAGAACCTCAGCTTCTCGAGCTAAAGTCGTGGCTTCTGAAGTACGCAGATACTATCTATTCCTTCTGTCAACAAGAAGATTGAGTCCATCGGTAAGTAAAATCACTCAATTATATTTCAAAATCAAGCCCGCTCGTGTTCATTCTAGCTGCTAACTTGTGCAAAGATGCTACCATGTCACGGAAGAAGAAGTGCAGAATCACCGCTGGCGTTGTGGGTCCAACCGGCATGGGAAAATCTACACTTTGGAATGCCGTACTTGGGTTCAGAGAGCTTCTTCCCACGGACAATTCCCAAGCATGCACCAGCGCCATCATCGAAGTCCTGTGGAATCCCAGTGACGACCCCTCCACCGTCTTCCAAGCAAAGATCATCTTCCTTCAAGTGGGTGATTGGCAAACGGAAATCGAGCAGCTTTACAAGGATCTGGAGCTTTGGCTAGAAAGGATGCTGGGGACGAGGATGGGATGGACATCGAGCTGGGTACGCGAATCGATGCCGTGATGGAGAGAGTTCGAGCTGTTTATCCTTTCATCGACACAAAGCACGACCTGAAGAAGACGTCTATTACGAAACTCATGAAGCATGAAAATGTCCAAAATCTCGGAAAAGAGCTTGACTTCACTGGTACAGATCTCAAGGACTTTTCGTCGCAGATCCGTCAATACATCGTTAGCTCTGTTGCCAACAAAAAGTTTGCACCGTGGCCACTGGTCAAAATCGCCCAAATCTACGTCAAATCTCAAATCTTGAAAGATGGCTTAGTTCTTGTGGATATTCCGGGCAGCATGGATACAAATGCCGCTAGGAACTCCCTTGCCCAGACCTACCAGAGAGATCTGTCCGTCAACTGCATCCTCACCGCATCCAAGAGAGCCGCAAGCGACCAAACTGCCCAGATCAACCTCAACGAGACGTATCGGAGAAACCTGCAACTGGATGGTCATTGGAAGTCGGATAATATCATTTTCATCGTCGTCCGTACAGACGAATCCATCACGATGGAAGACCACATCGAAAAGAATTCTGTCGTGGCGGAAAGACTTAAGCTGGTATTTGAGAGGGAAATATCCTGGAATCAACGCAAGTCTTCACTGGAGGCTGAGATAACTGGGGTCAGTGCTAGCATCAGCAAGGCCAATGAAGCTATCAAAGATATCGACAAGGACCTTAGACGACTCTTGTCCTGGTTGTACAGCGTTCCTGAAATCAAGAGCGTTCCTGTTGCTATCAAACGAAAGAGTAGTACTGAACTTTTGAAGGCGGGTAAGTAATCTCCTCTCTTGCCACGTCAAAACTGCATACGCTGAACTGTTTTCAAGTACTCGGGCTTGGTGTCATTTCTGATGAAACCAAGGCGAATGCCGAGAAGTTGACAAAGCTTCGAGTGGATCGTACAAACGCGAGAAAGTAGTACATCAATGCACTTCGCATTGAGTCTAGTAAGCAGGCAGAGCTCAAGTACGCTGAGCTTGTGCTCGGTCGTGTTAGGTGTGTCAAGACGAGAGCTTGCATCGATCATAGGAGCCAAGTACAAACTACCAAAATGCAGGAATACTTCGAAAGAATTTCTTGGGAAACTGGAAACGCTTCAACTTCGAAGTTAATGCCCGTCCATTGTGTTTCGGCTTTAAAGTTCCTCGATTTTGTTGACAATAAACCTCCTTCACCAGGATTCCCAGAGCCACATAATACCAACATCCCACAATTGCGAAGAGCACTCATCGCTACGACCTTGGAAGCCCGGCACCGTAATGCGAAGATGTCTCTGGGGGAGATTGAAGCCTTGGTCAATTCGATTAAATCATGGGCTAAGAGCCTTGATACTTGCTATCAAATGACTCTCGATCAAAGAAAGGAACTAGAGGACAAGTTTGAAGAGAATGCCAACAACATGCTTCAGGTATGTGACTTCCTCTCTCTAATAAGCGATCTGTGCTTTACTCGGATTCCTCTCCTGACCTTCTACCTTCAGAGTTTCTCCCAGCTTCACATCAAGACTACTAGTACTATCACAAAGGCGATTAAATCCAGTATCTTTGTGAAATTGGTTCCAATTGAGGCCAAAGCTGCTATATCTGCTCTAGATATAGCTGATACGTGGTGCTTGCATCCTATCTACTGGTCCACATACCGTGCAACTGTTGTGAACATGGGCGAGTTTCAGAGCGCGGCGAGAAAGGAGCCCTATTCCTGGAGTGATGACCTGCAAGTTTCAATATTCAAGGTCCTCGTTTTGAACCAATGCTGACTTGATTGGAAGAGCTGGAAATTATCTCAAGCCCTTATTGCCTTCTTGGACAAGAGTTTTCGACACGACGCTACCAAACATAGGACGTCAGAATTATAATACTGCCAAAAATCTGTTGCTTAAGTTCTCTACAACGGTCGCGGAATCCGCTGAAGTCATCTGCCCTGAAATCAAGGAGCCTCTTCAATCCCTCAAGGAGAGCATCAATCAGCTAGAACCTATCCTTGGAGAAACCTATGGTACTTCCTGGGAAACTAAAATCTCCGCCACTAGGTCTTTATCCCATCGGCTCCTTAAGCCTCGGATCTTGAAGTTTATGACTGGAGCGTATGAAGAGGCTGCACAGGAGACAGGTGAGTTTAATATATCTATATTCATTTTCGATATCGATATACTAACAATATGCTAGGAAAGGGATTGAAACGCTGCATTGACACAATTCTGCGAGACCACCTCAAGAACAATGGCCTTACTATGTACAAGGAATCAACCGGAATACTCACGGCTGCCTTGAAGAACATGGTAATTGAGCTCAAGGATGATCTGGAATTTGTCCCCCACGAGCTGGTTGTCGAGGCTCACGACTTGTTCAAGATGATGCTTGACAACCACGCACTCACTAATCCGTCCATGCAAAAATTCGTCGCTGCCGACCAGGGCAAATTGCTCAAAGACGTCACTACTGTCGTTGACAATATGATGTTATCCTTGGAGCACAACGTCCGCATCCCCCTTGCAGAGCAAATGCCAAGTCACGAAGTCAACGAGCAAGTTGCCCAGGATGAGGACGGTGAATCAGACTTCGACGACTCCAACTCCGATGGCGATGTCATGGACTTTGACAGCGATCTCGAGAATGGCATCCCCACGGAACTCAAGGTCTAGGTGCATGGTACTAGTCAAGTACCTTGTTGCCCTTCTGATCCTCGGAGTCTCAGGACCTTCTACTGTGCGCACCGTTCAAACCCGACTCGGACCTACGGGTCATCGATTTCTTATTTGCTGCATTAAGTTTCCTCTTTTCCCAAAGAAATATTTTTGCATTGCATCCCTCGAAATCGAAACCTCACATGTTGTCACACGATCGGACACATTACCTTCCCTCACAACACCAACATTTCTTATGCACGTTTTCATTTGTTCTCACGGGTTTCTCTTCCAAAACTTATCATGGAATCAGGAGCAAGGGGCATTTACATTGAAGATCACCCCCACATATGGAAATATTTCATAGGCACGTTTTCCTTTTTCCCGGTTTCCACATTTTCCCTTGCGAGATTCACGATTACATGAAAAGGAAGGGCGAATATTGCTGGCGTTCACTTGTTTATTACGAAGGTGTTCCCTACATGTGGATGGATGGGAGAATAATTCCTATGAGGGGCGGCGTATTTCATCTTGCAACTTCGTAGCCACTGATGAAAATTGCGACCACTCTGCTAGCACCGAAACAATTGAACAATCCCCATTTCAAGGACTGAATTCATTCTGCGAAAAGCGGGACCTTTGCAGTGCTTTATCATATCAACTTTTTCTCTCACATTGTTGATGATCGCTGGACTGAGTGGCAGCATCAGTCCCTCTCGAAACGTCAATGATCCCGATTCTGATTGATGGGTCCTCTGCTGGGATGACCAAGCTGGGCAAGAGATCACAAGAGAAGCAAATAAAGTTTTTCTTTAAACTGCTTGGTTGTTACAGTTAGTAACAAAGATCTTAAAGCCAAGAGAGTATAGGGTCGTAATTAAGGTTTGCCTGATACAGGAACCCGCTTCTCGCTCGGGTTCGTCTGATCGCCTGTATCATGCTATGTCATTTCGGCTCGATCCGTCTGCTGGCTAGTCATGATGTCGATCGTCTTGTATTCCAAAAATAGGTCTCATCTCTATAGGTTAGAAATGGCCTCCCTCATCAGGCAAGTGCACGTGATGTCAGATGTTTTGACAGAGCTCTCTCAAGCTCACAGAACCCATGCGAGCGATGCCTGTCTAAAGACCCTACGCCTTTCTAAAGACCGTACGTCTAGTTGGCCATAGGTAGTAAGAAACCGTGTCCCACTTTATGTAGGAGGCGAGTATGAAAGAGCGGGTTTGAAAGACGTGGGCTGAGGAGAGAAGCGAGAGGTTAATCTTTATCATGTTAATGCGAACTGCTCAATACGAAAACTCTATAATGGCTTGAA
Organism: Gamarada debralockiae; assembly: GCA_002803225.1. Lineage (NCBI taxonomy): Eukaryota > Fungi > Ascomycota > Leotiomycetes > Helotiales > Hyphodiscaceae > Gamarada > Gamarada debralockiae. The sequence goes on along the minus strand of NXFV01000461.1, from coordinate 11,245 downwards.
AGAAAGGCTGCCAGACTCGGAAAGGCTGGAAAAGTTGAAAAATCTATAAAGTAGCTCACCTTTTCCTGTCGATTTAGAACATCAACCACTTGAATTCAATCCAATTCCACTCCTCTACCTTCTATCCTTTTAACAACTACTGCCAAGATGCAATTCGCCAGCCTCCTCATCACTCTCCTGCCAGCCTTGGCTGCTACTGCTACTGCTGCTGCTGTTACTACTACTGCTGCTGCTGCTACCCCTAGTGCTGCCGTGGTCAGCTCGGAGCAGGAGTGTCCCAACGGCCTCAACCAATCCTGTGCCGCGAGCACTGACGGTGTACATCGATGCCTTGTCGTGTAGGCCCCTCTCCATCCCTCTCTCCTGCTCTAGCGCTAATGGGTTCACTAGGGGCGGCGCTAATGTCTGCGTCATTGATTGTGGATCCCAGACGGCCTGCCGAACGTCGTGTATCAATGCCGGCTTTGTCAACGGCTTCTGTACTACTGGGTATGTCTTTATCAGCTCCTCTTCTCTTGCGTCTGCGTCGAAGACCAGTTGGAGGACCGGCTGACTTTTGTTATAGTGACAACCCTTGCGTTTGCACCAACAGCGATGCTAGCTCGTAGGAGCTAAAGCGTGTATGATATGGCCTGGAGCCGAGAAGATAAAGGGGTAGAAGTTTAGAAATACAGAGTAGATTATACCGATTCAAGTTCCCCTTATGTGTGATCATTATAACATGGGCCCGATGTCAGGTGAGCTTGGGTGCGCAGTTCAGATGGTCATGATATATGCAGGTATTGGAAAGCCTGGCTAATGTGATGGTTTACTAAGTACGCTAGCGCTGTCACAGCTAATGCCTCAGCCAACAGCTACGAAGGTCATTTAACGTGGCTGGGAAAAGCATATCCAATAGATTAGAGTATAACATTAACAAATGGTCATTTCGTCTCGGTGTCGAGGTAAAACAGTCCTACTAGAGCTGCTAACAGGGCTTACTCAACGCTGACCTATTAAGTACCGCCCGGCGTGGCGGCAGGGAGAAGGCGGCAATGAAGAATAGCAGCACCCGGGTGAGACTAATCAATGCAGGGCCTTGAAGTGCTAATAGAGGGGGGAAGCGGCCTAGCAAATTCCTCTCCAAGGCCAGATCTAGATTTGTCATGCTCCAAAGGCCGCGAAGGTCGAGTGAGAGGTCGAAAATGGCCTTGCGATTAGAATGAAAATTAGAGTTAATATTTTTAACTCTTAGTCGTTTACTCCTCTAAATATAATTTCTATCTGACATTAAATAAATCCTTTTTTGAGACCAGATACAGATACATTAAACTCTCGCAGCTGAGAAGGTGCTGCGCGACGTCGAAAAAGATCTCGCGACTAGAGCGTAAATCGCACCTCATTCCTCTGCCCTTGTTGCCTTACCCTTCTTCTCTACTTACGCACTGCCTCTGTCTATTCAAGTGATGAGATCTCAAGTGAATCAGTTTCCGAGACCGAATATTGATTCGTCGCACTCTCGCGGCCCCAAAGGGCGAGCGCGATATTGAAAAGATCTTTTAGACAGGTTCAAGTCCAATCATTCATTCTATTTGAACGATTGATCAGGACTCCCGCCCTCCAGTCATTCTAGTGCTTAGATTTCAATCGCTAGGTCCTCTTGAGCGATCGGATTTTATGTTGTCAGTTGTTGCGGACGATTGAAGCATCTAATCGCTCGATTTTCTTAAACGATAGAACTTCAATTGTTCAATCGACTTGAACGAGCGGAACATAAATCGTTCATACTCGGCCAGCATGGCCTCATCCGTCGTTCCTTAATTACCTCATCCCATATGAACTTTGAACTTATGGACTTCAATGACTCAGTTTAGTCGGGATTCTCATCATCAAGATCACGCGTGGGAGGCTGAGCAGCAGGATTCGGGAGGACGTACTTGGTACTTCTTCATGTATTCTCATTCAAGTCCGTAATCAAGCCATCTGCAACCTTCAGGAGTCGCGAATGCTTCAAGTTGTCGGGTAAGGACGCGTAGATTGGTTAGTTTTGGGATGCGGCCGGAGGAATGTGTTCTTGGAAGAGAGGCCAATGTCGCATGGGCCCCAACAGCCCCGCCCCTTTCCAGAAGCGAGACGGTAGTCGCACCGAATTCACTTAATAATCAAGTAAACTGACAAAGACGTTCTAAAATTTACGAATTTGAACTGGAAGAATTTATTTATCTCAGTAGGATTCATACAAAAACTATTTAAAATGTGTAGACCCCTACATTCTTGAAGTGAGCGAAAGTACCCGTACGGACGTACCTCTAAGCGTTGCCCAAGGGAATCTGCCTCACAAAATGTCCGCACTCCTCAACTCCAATTCGACGGAACGAAACAAATGCGAAACACCGAGGTCAATCCAATAAGAACCCCCCCCAAAAAATTAAAATGCGCCCGTAGCATTGGGGTTGAGGTGGTCGCATCTGACATCGGCATCCTACGTCGGAATCCGACCGATTTTTCGGATGCCGTCTGACGCAGGGGCTGGCACGTGAGCTACCCATACGGAACATCGAAATTATATATTAGGCGCGTTCCCTCGTTGAAATGATAATTTTTCTGGTCAGTCCTCATTGGATTCACATTTCGTGCCTTACAAACAGTGTGAGTAAATATCCCCCAAGTCCCGATCTAACGCACGGTGTACAGATCCATTCACTACATCTCACTCGTAACAAAAGCTCCTTCTCAACCCTTACGCTTTCTGGTCTAATTGCTGATTTTGGACAGAAAACACTACGGGAGATTATCATCAGTAATACGCATTTCTATCAATTTTTCCCTGTCCTGTTCTACCATCAGTCACTCATTTCAAGCAGGAGCATATATACATTACATACCTAATAACCCCTATCCACTCGCTTAATCGATCAAGTCACAGGGGCAAGTCTCCCACCCCGTCAACATGGTTCTTCTCATCACACTAGCAGTAGCGATATACAAAAAGCACCAGGATGCAGAAAAGAAAAACGAAGAAATGAAAGAACTAGCCCACGACGGCAACTTCACACTCCCTGAAAAAGTTCCCTCAATCCCCGAGAAGGCAGAAGCCGGCCAACATTGGCGCTTTGGTGTTGATCCTGCTGCCAAAGGCGCTATACACCACGATTCTGACTTACAAGTTATAAGGGAAGCGAGGACATCCACGGATAGTGGGAGCACTGATTCAAGTGTAGATGTTGACGATTTGTGGGATGAGGTCGCGAGTATGGTTGAGTGTCCGACGCCGAGACAGAGCGATTATTTTGATGCGAGGATGGATCTGAGGAGGGGAGGGACGATTAGGAGGGGGGCTAGTGTGGTGAGTTCGAGGAGTGGGCTGCAGAGGAGTATGACGGAGAAGATGAGTATTATGAGTGCGGCCAGTACGGATTCTTGGACGAGCAGGTATAGTTGTATGACGGATGGGAGGAGGTATAGTGAGGATGACTCCCTGGATGAGGAGGATGTGCGTGAGGGGTTGGGCTTGAGATGGGCTTGAGAAGGAGGAGGTACTGTGGTGGGTCATGGTTCCTTTTGGCGCTTGCTGATGCTGACCAGAGTAGGAGGTAGAAATAGTCTAGGCAATACGGTGAGTGATGGACTCCTTGTTGCTCAAAGAGGGCTAACAAAGAATAAGGAGATATATTGATATGGCAGGACAGATTGGGAACGAAGGCTTTTGGAGTTTTGTACGATGGCGATTTACGAATTTATGAGACATGACACACACAGTTTTAATTCAGTATCAATGCGGAACCTTGAAAACTTTGTATTTGTTTAGAATAAATTACCACACCTTAATTATTCATGATTGAGGATTTGAATATGAATAGTATGCTGAGTTGTTAGGGACCTCGTACGTCACACGAGAGGTTCCTCGCGGGGTACAAGTAGTTTACAACTCCCTCCTAGCCACCAAGTTGCCCCCAATTCTCAGCTGTACAGACTTCCTCTGAAATTCTAAAAGACATAACTTATGGATGCTATTTCTTTGAACCTGTCTTCTGGACTTCGGTTGTTGACATTCTCTCCGCGTCGTCTCGTTGGATTAGTCAAACAGCAGGCTACAAGACAAGCATCCTAGCTAGTCTAGACATATCTTTCTCGTTTTGAAACTATTGGAAGTCAGCCAAACGGACTTCGAGATAGAAGAACTAGGTTGAGAATTCCACAAGATCATAGGCTCTATTATCTTGCTCACCAATCCTTTGCCTACGATTTCACTTGCGAGGCTCCTAGATATATCCATAGAAGACATAGCCAACAGCCTACATTTCCTATACTCTATTCTCAGCATTCCCTCTGACCTAAATACACCTATGCGACTACTATACCTTTCATTTCGTGAGCTCCTTATTAACAGGAAGAAGGAAGAGAAAAAAGAGTTCTAGTTCTAAGTAGACAAGAAGAAAACTCATTACATGATTATAACAAGGTATCTTGAGTTATTACCTGCACCCAAGTGCCTTATAGAGAACATCTATCAAGTCGATTCCCCTAGAACACTATAAACGGAGATCAACCCACAAACTATCAAGAAGTGCCTTCTAGCGAATATTAGGTGCGCTTGCCGTTATTAGGTATACTATCTAGAGCAGAGTAGGGACCAAATAAGTAATAAAGATACAATTGATATATTCCTTAAGAAGCATTTACTTCATTGGCTCGAAGCTTTAAGTCGTATGGGGAACATATCTAACAGTATCGGCCTACTAAAGACTTTGTATTCACTCGTCAACGTAAGTAACCTAGATCTTAATATTCAATTTCCTTTATTATCTACTAATACTTCACTTAGGAAAATGTTAGTACTATTATTTCTGGTTTTCTATATGACGCAACGCGCTTTATCCTACAGCATCGTTGGGTAATCAATCATGCGCCGCTTCAGCTCTACTCGTCCGCCGTTATTTTCAGCCCAGAGACTAGTATTGTTAGGACTATATTCTAGGGCTAGGTTCCCAAATAGATTTATAGATTGCTAAAAAAAAAATTAAAAAAAAAACCACAATCTTGGAGTACAGAGCTACAGAAGCTCGAAGGGCATAGCGACATAGTCACTACGGACGCCTTCTCACCTGACAGCAAGCAGCTGGCGTCAGCATCATACGACAACACAGTTAGGCTCTGAGATGCAGCGACGGGTGATAAGTGAAGAAGCTCGAAGAGCACATTCGCAAGGTTAGCGCAGTGGCCTTCAGAGCTTGTGCCTGCATAACTAAGAAAAGTTTTTGTTTTTGGGGGGGGTTGTAAGGATGTTAGTTAGCCCGTACACACCCATAGCTCTGATCAAAGATCACAGTAACCAGCGACAGCTGGTTATGCCTACCACCATACTTATCCTGGAGCAGCCGCAGAGATCACGCCCCGCGCACATGACTAGCCCGTACGTCACGTAATCGCCTCGCGCATTACAGGGGAAGGGGGGTTTGATGCTACATATTAAAATCCTTCAAAAGCTCGTTATAGCCACACCTGCCATAATGCTGTCGACTTGTACTCGATATCTTCGATAGCCTTCTCATAGTACTTACAGACGATGACGGTTAGAGGGAGAGCGTTCATGGCGATCAATTTCCAGGACAGTGATAAGCGTGTTTTTCAACGTGAGATGAACAATCCATTCAATGGAGGAGAATTCGCTTCACCATGGCTTTCAACAGAGACAACGGGGGGTTATATAAATAAGGATATGGTGGCATACAGCAGAGGGCATTGCCTGTATGCTTTATCAAATCAAGGAATAATATAGGTTTGAGATGGAATTGGGAGTGAGTTGTGCTCAATCGGAGGCTCGCAATCTATCATCCCGCCTGTTGTGTAACCATCCTCAGCCCGCCAACAACAGTGAGTTAGTGACAAACCTCTGCTGCTTCAGACTCCAACTCTTTCAGCCTCTCTGAAAGCTCCAAAATGATCATGAGAGGAGGAGAGTAGTAGGGGGGATAGGCAGGTGATAGGTGAAGCCACACCAGAGATCTCTGTTGTGTTGTTATGAGTACCCTGATACTGAGGTGCATATGGCGCTAGCCCGAAAATAGGCTTCAAAAAGGCTTCAAAAGCTTCAATTTAAAATTTCTGCCCTTTCCTATGAAGTTCAACCCTTCCCTAATATCTACAGCTTGTCTCTAGGCCTTCGGCCTTCTACAGCTCTTCGGACTTCCCCAGCTCTTCGGCCTTCTCCAGATATCACCGTACCTCCTACACCTTCTAGACCTATCAATAGCTCCTTACGGTTATATCTGATAACAGCTACTTCTAAAAAAAACTCCTTTCAGGACAAAAACAGTATACGTAGCTCCTAGGAAAAGCCCAACTGGCATAAAAACCTAGGCGTAAGCCTCTATATTCACGCGGTCTAAAGTATCCCTTTGATACAGCTCCTGTACACCGATAGTTGTAATAGTTTCACAAGTGCGTCCATAAGCATATGAGATATTAGGCAGTAATCAACTGTAATCTTATTGTACACTGTAGTCCATATATGATGCCCGGCTATACTAGCACCTACCCCTATTGCCCACAGAAAAACCCTTCTCCAGAGGGTCTATGTATGCCGCCTCTCATACCCTAATCTCGCTTAGCCCTATCTAACACGCGCCAAGTCGCGTCTGACCTCACGTCATTGTTGTCACAAATCCAAATTCAGGGCCTGGAAGGCAGGGTAGAATAGGTTCAATTACGACTATTCAAAGCTGAGGAAAGAAGGTTCAGAGCTTCCTAGGCTCACACAGATATCTACTGAGCACACTAACGACCGCTGTATTGCCTAGCAACCAACTCCCTAGCTCCCCTGGCTGTATGGGCCATCCGTACGATCACGGGCCACCCGTATGAGCCGTGATATGAAGTGCAAAGTGGTCCCTAATACCAAGTCCAATAATCGGCCTTTTAGGGCTGAGTCCAATGTGGAAACCCCCTTAGGAACGAAGACGTGAGCCGCATTGGACACCCGGAGTTAAACTCTAATTTTGACGAGGGGCTAAACCTCTTCAGACTAGTGCAGATAAGCATGACGGCTCGAGAAGCTGTTCCAGCTCGCGGTGCAATTAAGTGGAAGATTTAGACGACAGGTCCTGGAGCTGATCCATGGCGCTGATAGAGATTTAGTCGATAAGCCGTGGTTCAATTGGTGGAAATTAATATGGAGGCTTGTGGAGTTGCTCCAATCGCGGTGCAACCAACTGGACGACAGGGTAGGTCGAGGAGCAATCCCAAATCGCAGTGCAATAGTAAAGCCCTACCCTATGAACACTCTTGTACGTAGCGTAACCTCCCAAGTGTTCTATTGCAACTGCCCTAGAAGAGGTGCAGTATTGTGCCGCTGGCCTAAGGGCTCTAAGAACCGTTCAGGCGATTAGGACTTGGGGAATATCTACCCTCGCGGCCATATCGATATCTGGGACTTCTAAGGCATGGAAGGAAGATGGTTAGCTAGTGACAAAAGCTTTCAAGGTGTTAACGACCGAGGTCATGCTGGAGCCTATGAGTTTCGTTGGTACAACCATTTTAATGCGTAGCTTCAAATGATCGCCCGGATACACCACCCAGACGTTTGATGAGGAAGGGGAGACTTGCATGATACCCCACGATTCTTTGAAGTTGAATATCGTAAAATATAGTGGCATGTTGGACAGATTCTCGAATTGAACCATGACCTTATCTCCATCGACAAGCTCGAAAAATTTCCTTGGCCTTTCAACGTAGCCGACCTGTCCTGATATAATAGTCCCGTCCATAGCAACCAGCTGGGCGCTAAACTGGTTCCGGAGTGATGACTCTTGATTGGAGTTTCCCATTGCTCGAACCATGCGATGAAATTCTGTGTAAGTTATAAGACCGAGCAATCTCTCCGCCCCATCTAGATCCCCTGCTTGCAAAGGGGGGAAATATATCGTGTTGCTGTAGTACTCTGTATGGAGAGAGCCCAGAGGGCGAACGCAGAGCTCGGATCTGAATCCCCAGAGATAAAGAAGCGGAAGAGGTCGCGAAGTCTGCCCTGGTTCCCTCTGTCTTCAGCCATCTTGCAATGACTTGCCCAGAAGAGGCTCGCGTATTGGTGAAATCCGGTTCGTGTGAACTAAACCTCATCGATAGGCTTTCGTTACCGGGGGCAATGCTAAAAGTGTCGGCCAAGAATTTTCTTGTGGTCGAGCTGCTTGTAGAACTGATTAACTCAAGTAAACAAACCTCGGCCACCCGCGCATGAGACAATATTGGTGTGTAGTCAGGCAGTTTCTCCAGATACTCTCTGACCGAGAGATGTGAGAAACGAAATACGTCTAGGCGCTGTCGAAGACTACTAAATTGCAACATAGACGCAAGACCTGATTTACGGTGAGGTGACTCGATTGCCCCGTTGGGTTCACTGATACCGCGGCGATTAATTCCATGGACTTTAATGGTCTTATCGCAGATAACAGCCAATGATGTGTGCACTCGCTGACACGGCGATCCGCTTCCGCCTGGCGTCTGGAAATCACTTCGTATATCTCCTCATACAATGTCTCCAACTTTTGTGGAAATCGTCCAAGTCGGTCTCGAATTGCTTCGTCCAATGTCAGCTTGCACAGACTCTCCAACTGCAAGCTGACCCAAAGGAACCTAGTAAAAGTACGCTTTAGTGCCAAGTATGGAAAAGGGTTCCAAATAAATATATGAACGTACATGCCACCAGCACCTTCTATCAATTTCTGCACGATGAGGCTTTTCAACCCCTCTTGGTCTTGGCTATCATATAGCAGTTTCTTATTCACTATCAGTCTTGTAGTTTCTTCTTTAACGAAAGCTGCAATGTCTTCTTTGTTCTTGTCAGATGCAATGTTGAGATTAGGGTAGTGCTTTGGTCGGCAGACTATCTCGTGATCATCTCGACTAGATATGAATATCTTGACCAGACCAACTGATTGCTTCAGGATAGTCTCTGGTGCGTCCATAAGCTCACTTCGCGCCTCTTGGCCGTATTCGTCCAGAGCGTCTATCACAATAGTCGTTTGAGGGTAGTGTTCGGTTAGTTGAACAATCATTTCAATACTCTCCTCGATGCTCAAGGATCCAGATGCAAATCCTTGGTCTTCTTTTCCCTGAAATTTCTATATAATTGGATATAGAAGAGGAGATCCGAGCGCAGGACTGGAAAGCTGCCTTGCAATACTGGCAATAATCACGTGGGGATATGATCTTCCCGTTCGGTAGGATCTCGTGAGCAGTAGAAGTATACTGGTTGGGGAGATTGATTGGCTTTAAATCGATTTATCTCCTCTTCAATAACGATGGACCTATGAAGTGATCATTATAATCATGTTAGGCAATCTCGCAGTCCGGACACTCACACAAGTTTGCTTTTGCCAGATCCGGGAATGCCATGCAGCCATAGCATCGAGGAGGCTCTCGTCTTTCTCCACTCATCAAAATGTTGGGTCTGTGAGAAGCCACTTGCCCGTTCTAGGAAGAACACCTTTTGTTGCCCGCTTGTGATATTGTATATAGGGATGCCGAGATAGAGAGTTCAGAATTTCTATCCTTTTCGCTCCTAATTGCCATGAGCAAGGTCATGAGAGTCTTTGAAGTAGTAACCTACTGTCGAAAGTATCTCGTATCCCCCGCAACTCATCGCTCATCCGGTTGATTGGGGCGTCAAGGGCAACCAAGAGAGTTTTCAACTCTGCGTGGTTGTCTGTTTGGCCTGGAATGAATGAGTATATCAGGAAAGCTCGTCACACTAGAGGAACTTAATGATATTGCTCCTAGACGCTCACTCATACTATTACGGTCTATCACAACCTTCAATCAGTGAGAAGCATATTTGTTTTGGGCATTGAGCTTACACTCTGCGTCAACGAGGGCAGCATCTCGATCGACATTCGTTTGCTCATCAGCAATTCTCTTTGGAGAGTTCTTCGAAATCGCTCTTGCTGAGAACGGCACTCGTCAAAATGCGGCCTGTTTGTAAGGTTAGGGTTATATGAGTCCACAAAAGAACACAGGTTAACTTACTCGCAGTATTCTGATCGAAATAGCTTCTCGCTTTCGAAAGGTAGGTCATTACAGCAGCGTATAATTTGACCCGAGACCGCTGGAGTTGATCTACCGCTGCGGAGGAATGGCGTAAATAGAGATCCTCGAAGATTGCACAGCGATCGATTAAGAACGCTATCATCTCTGCGCCTTCGACAACGAAACTAAACTTCGTGATGTCGTCGACTGCGATCTATCTCTGCTTTAGCCTCGGACTACGTTTGACCTTGACAGAGGAACTCACCTGCAAAAGAAACCTAACAACAGCCCATGGAAGCGTAGCGTGCACAGGGTCATATTGTACAACGGCATCTCCAATCTCCTTAAACTTGTCCACCCACCTATTGATTTTACCGAAGACATCCCTGAGGATCTGTTGCATCGATTTCACCAATATGCCGATTCACTAACCAGACTATCTAATTCACCAATTAGACGTCTTATTCAGTAATAAATCGAATTGGTCAATAAGACGTCTCATTGGTTAATGCGACATTTTTGAAAATATCGCTGAAACAAAGCGTATAGAGCCTGAGTCCAAGGCAGAGAATTAGTGATTGCAATAGCCTAAAAAACACCTTAAAATTAATGGTTTTTAGGGCCCTGGATATCACTGAAACAGGCCTTGATTTATAGGCAATTTTCTCCTAAAATAATACTATTCCTAGATGTTAAATCAAGACTATTTCTACTCTAATATATCTACTTCTTCGCCCCTTTCGCTGCTTGTTTCGACTCCTTTGCCTTTACCTTTAGCTGATTCGCTATCTTTTTATTACCTTATTCGATATCCTCTTTTGGTGTTATCTCCGTCTAAGTGCAGTTGTAGTCGTAGGCTCAGGATTTGAGACTACTCGTCGCGCGCGAGGTAGTATTAGAGTTGTTAATCGTGTGATTGGTATAGGAGTAACGGTAGCTAGAGCACGTCGTGAAGTACTGCGCGGAGATAAGGAAGGGTTGAAACCCTTAGAGAATAGAACTCTCTTTTAAGCGCGTTGTTTGGCTAGTGTCGAAGCTGATACTTGACTTGCAGCTTCAAGGACGAAGAGGTCGGGTTACAAATATTAGAGATTGGGAGCGGAGTTGATGAAAATATCGCGATAAAAAAATTTCTAAAGAAAGAGCAATTTGCTTGCGCGAGGTCCGCGCAAGTACCGATTTAGTGGTTTTAGGCGACGGGGCTGTATTTTAGTGGGGTTTTTGGTGTAAGCGAGCGCTGTTT